>WYDI02010699.1:0-47448 GCA_009867235.2 Psittacus erithacus | reverse complement strand
CTGAAAGTCAGAAACACAGCACTGCACCAGCTACTAAGAAGGAGAAAAAATGACTGCTGCTGCTGAACCCAGGACAGTTTAATAAGTTTGGGTTTCTACACCCAGCAGAATGTCTCCTTACTCCTTATAGATTGTCAGTGACCACCTCTTGTTTCTGTGGAACAAATACACTCAAACAATATTTTCTATGTAACTAAGGGCAGGATTCAGTAGAGCAGATAGGAACATATAGACTGAAATGCAGGCGGATTTAAGGCACTGAAATCTAATATTACATCATGAGCTCCCTTTTCCTAGTTGACTGTTCAACCTGGAGATTTATATGGTGCCTCCCAGCTTGAATCCCAAGTGTCTTGTGAATTTCCCCAGTTCAAGCAGATAGATGATTAACCTATCTGATAGATAGATGAAGATCTATCAGCTGTACATGCCCTTGAAGGACTCTTCAAGGAACAAGCCTGTGCAACTCACACTGAGAGAGCTCAGCCCTGTGCGAAAACCTATAGCAAGGAATTCTGCCTGTTTGGAGGCTCTCAGCTCAGCTTTTGGCCTTGAAAGGGAGCTGTGGTGCTGAACAAGGCATTCTGGCCCATACTTCAGAGCCAGGTACCCTGCACTGGGCATCCTTGTGGATCAGTAATGATGAGAGCAGTGGCCTCACTAAAAAACCTGTGCCTCTGCTCTGCAGAGAAGTCTATCTATCTATTTATGAATTGTTGGCAACTGTAGGAACACTTATATTGAGCTGACACAAAGCTTAAGCATTTGTCTTATTTAATCAGAAACACTTCTCAGCTGTTGATCTAACACAGTATTTTATATATTTCTAAATGGATGACAGAGGAAATTAAATCTTTATTTAAATCTCCATCAAGGATATCTTACATTATTAGCTAGAAATGAGGTTTCTATAATGCAGAATAGAGGGTTACATTTGTGTGTGTGTGTGTTTGGTTTTTTCTATAGTATTTTCTGATATTATGGGTATGGAAAAAAGCTCATATTTCTTTACTGAATGCGTAAACTTGTACATCCAGTACAGTAATTATGTGGTAAATACAATGTATAGCAGCTTGTATGTATCACATCCTGTGTTAATTTCCAGTGCTCTCAAAGAACTAAAGGGATTCATTGACCAGATGCAATTCAACAAAATTATGAAAACTAATGGAGTGTTCAAATAGTAGCCAAATTCAGATTATTTATTTATTTATTTATTTATTTATTTTTAGGACAGTTAAAGATAGAATTCATTTTCTTTAACTTTTGTAAACCGAAATCGGATGTCAAAGTCCAACTAGTCTTCTAGATTTCACGTATAGCATGTTTAGAGACAGGCATCTCCAAATGAATTAGGATGGAAGACTATAAAATTACAGATGGTCCAGAAAGATGACAAGGCAATTATTATTGACTATTTTTCACAAAAGAAGGGCTATGGAGCACATAGCTAAATCTACATCATGTCTTGAAAACAATCATATTGTATAATTAATATTGGAAATGCTTCAGGTAGTGGGTTTTCGTTTGTCAGTTTAATAAGCATGGCAGAGAAGGGAAAAATGCTGGGGTTTTGATTTGCATTTCTTGAAGAAGAGAGAGCTCTCCTGAACTTTTCAAATGGGAACTTCTACTGGAGTGTGCTTCTGAGGGGTCTGAGCTGCTTCAAGGCTTTAAGCCACACCTCATATTGTTGAGAGCTGTAAGTATTGGATTTCTATCCAGAATAAGGTAACTTTTTCCTCTTGCACAGAGTTTAAATACACTTTAAACACGTGCAAGGTGGATCCCTCCAGCAGATGACCTCAGACAGTCTGCCCCGTAACTGGTCTCTGGATCCCAGTACTTCCAGTTGCTGGTACCTGGACATATAAGCCCCAAAGGCTGGAGCCCATATGCAGTTGCTGGCACAGGCCATCTCTGCTCATTCCCCACGCCAAGCTGGATGGGACTGCTCTGATCCCTCAGCAACCACCAGCCATGATCTCACCCTTAGAGACGCACATGCGCACATGTGGATCTCACTCCTAGAGACCCCCAGACCCCACTGTCTCTCTGGCAGCTGGTGGGACTCCCCTGGTCTTACTCTTAGAAACAGACAGACAGACAGACAGACATACCTGGTTCCAAGACCACGTCATGTATTCACAAGTATCTCTCCTAGTGCTCACACTCACCAGCACACCCTCACTCACTGCAGCTGCTGCCACCATGGACACGTGGGTCCCTGTGACTAGAGGTCCCACTCTGGTTGCTGCACTCAGACCCCGTAACACACACAGGAAACAGAGTCTACATCCAGGAAAGGAGAAAGCAATTTAATTAGGTGAACAAAACAGACTGCACTGATCAAGCAAAGGGCATGGCCAGACAAGTGTAATAACCAGCTCCCCATTTATATGCATACATCCAGTCTGCTTGCCCCTGTTTTCCTGCATTGTTCTCTCCCAAATCAGATGCCTTTCTTCTCCACCTTTGGTTCCTGCTCTAAGCATTCTATAGTCATTCCTGAATAACCCCAAACTGCTCTTTCCCTGACTCCCATAATATGTTCCAACCCTAGGCAGCAACTCCACTTAGTTGGAAAGGTGATATGGAAAGCTGCTCTTGATGAGCGCTGTGATGGATTCCATGCCTGGACACTAGGGCTGGTGGCTGTGCTAGGAGGGACCTGGACAGGGTGTTTGTTCCTTGGGAGTCATTAACTCAGGATCCCCACTTCATGTTGTCTGTCTGTTCTCCTTTGTGGGAGCTTTTATCATATAACCTAACATATAACACTTTTCTGTGCAGCACAAAAAAATGAAAAGGCTTTTTTTAACTTTCTGTATTTCAGCAAGGGAAGCTGCAACTTCAGGTCTACACAGTTGACTGGCCGGCCTGTTCTGCAGCTGCCCTGTTCCCGTTTCTCCTCATGCAACCATTGCAGAGACCCTAGGTCATGCTTTGTATGCATAGTAGATAGGTCAAAGACATTTTTGCTAGTAAGATAATTACAAAGAGTGTTGACAGAGGAGTATGTGAACATCTCAGAATGAAAAGGAAAACTTTTGCTCCAGGCACCCAGCAGAGCACCATTCATCCAAACAGCTGCTCTTTTCCTGAGAATAGATATGGAGATCGAGAACTTGATTTAATATTCTTAGGAAAATATTCAAACTTTGTTCTTCTTAGGAGCATCATGGTCAGTTTACTGTTCCTGGAATTTGGACATGTAGGATTTCTGATGCTGCTCCACAGAAGAGGATTGACAGGCTGGCCAAGGTTCCTTGGAATCCTTTCCTGTGCCATCTTCATGAAGGTAACTTTGCAAAAGAGGAAATCCCGGTAATCTCTTCTCAAAGCTGGGTCTTGCTGACATCACACGACGCTTCTACTAAACTACTTGATGCCTACAGCTGGCCAGCTGGCAGCATGCTGGGAGGACAAGTGATTGATTCAAGTGTGCTGGGGATGTGCAGAGTATGGAAGAAAAGAGTGGTAGCGGCACTGTTAGTTCAGATGAATTTGTCCCCAGAATGAGACCAAAATTGGGACGCATTTATGCTGCAGTGCCTTGAATAGATATTTCTCTTCACAATGGCTTAAAGACAAATTCAGACTAAAAGTAAGGGCATGATGTGGGAAAATTAACAGTATAGAAAATTAACCATTGCTATAATTTATCAAGGGCAGCAGAGCCCTTTACTGTACAAATTTCAATTCAAGATGAAAAGAAAAAAGGCGATTTATTCAGAGCAGCCCTGTGGAGAAGGACTTGGGGGTGTTGGTAGATGAGAAAATGAACATGAGCTGACAGTGCGCGCTCGCAGCCCAGAAAGCCAACCGTATCCTGGGCTGCATCAAAAGGAGCATGACCAGCAGGTCGAAGGAGGTGATCCTGCCCCTCTACTCTGCTCTCATAAGACCTCACTTCGAGCACTGTGGGCAGTTCTGGTGTCCTCAACATAAAAAAGACATGGAACTGTTGGAACAAGTCCAGAGGAGGGCCACCAGGATGATCAGGGGACTGGAACACCTGCTATATGAAGACACGCTGAGAAAGTTGGAGGTGTTCAGCCTGGAGAAGAGAAGGCTGTGTGAAGACCTCATAGCAGCCTTCCAGTATCTGAAGGGGGCCTATGAGGATGCGGAGAGGGACTCTTCAATAGGGGCTGTAGTGATAGGAGAAGGGGTAACGGGTTAAAACTTAAACAGGGGAAGTTTAGATTGGATATAAGGAGGAAGTTCTTTACTGTGAGGGTGGTGATGCCCAGGAACAAGTTGCCCAAAGAAGTTATGAATGCTCCATCCCTGGCATTGTTCAGGGCTGGACTGGACAGAGCCTTGGGTGACATGGTTTAGTGTGAGATGTCCCTGCCCATGGCAGGGGGGTTGGAAGTAGATGATTTTAAGGTCCTTTCCAACCCTAACTATTCTATGATTCTATGAATTTAGGCATACATTGCAATTCAAGAATGGCTTTTAGGCTTGAAATAACATATACAGGGAAAAAGTTATAGTGTCCATAATGCACAAAGTTGGACTAGATGATTTTTTTTGCCCTTCAAGTCTGTGGGTTTCATGTAGTTTCTGTCTGCGAGAAAGAGGAGCCTTGTTAATATATGCCAAAGGTGTAAAATATCTAAAGTGAGCACGTGTGCAAATGGGAAGACAGTTTTCCATAATGTTCATGGGGTGGTAAAACAGCAGCTGGTCTTTTCTCTGCTTAATATACATTATACTTTAACTTATGTTAAGGTACGTTAAAAATACACCATTGTCCATTAGCAAAAATAAAACTACACAAGTTGCGTGAAGAGGAGGTTAATGCAATGTTGTAATGAACAAATGCCAAGTGAAGGGAGAGAAAGGCAGTAGAAAAGAAGTCTAGACCAGAAGGGGATTTCAGACAGTGGAAGGCGGTAGGAAGGAAGAAGAGGTGATTGTACTTGCAAAAGATGAAGCCTGTCTGACACAGTGTGGGACCTGTGCGTGCAGAACTTACCAAGAAGTGGATAAGTGGATCAGCTTTCTTTGAAATGTCCTTCCTTCCTTCCCTCCTTCTTTTTTTAATTTTTTCCTCTTTTGTTTTTTTCCTTTTTTTTCCTTTTTTTCTTCCTTCTTTTTTTTTCTTTTTTCTTTTTTCTTTTCTTTTTTTCCTTTTTTTTCTTTTTTTTCTTGGTGCTTCAGAGCATTGCTTAAGATTCACATGCCTGGTACATCACAGATGCCTGCTCAAGTGCCTTTCTCCACGAGAAAAATTGTATCTTTCATCGAGGTAATGTTTTTTTTTAAACTGTCAGAATCATTCCAATGAAATGCAGGAAGAAATCAATAGCAGAATTGTATTAAGGAAAAACCACAGCTTTGCTCACAGTTAAAGGTTTCAGGTTCAATAATGTCGGACTGTAAAAAGAAGGAAAGAAATTTCCTTCATTTTTACTGTAATGCACTTAATGCACCATACAGAGAAGAATAGAAGTGCTGTCCAATAGACTCTTTGTGTTTTCCTCAACCTTTGCTATCAGCTTCCGTTCTCATTTCTTTTTAATCCTTGTTGTCCATTTCCAAAGAGACCCCATCCACCACAAACCAAGCTAATTCCTTCCAGTGGCGCTGCACCTGATGTCACTGCATCCTGTCAAAAACAATATGCATAACGTTTAGAGAACTATATTTTATTTTGAAATATTGGTAGAAACATTATTTTTGGTTCTGTTCTTTCCAAGGTAATGCAATGAAAGATGAAAGAGTGGAGTAGTGCCTTAAGGAGTACATTTTTTTCAAACATACCTGTTCTCAGTATATTAATATACAGTGAGAAGAACCAGATAAGCAGGATGTTACTTCCTGCCTTGTGTCACAAATAAGACTAGTTATTGAGGATTGTTTTTTAAGGAGATTCTTTTCTGTCAGAAACGAAGGACCGCTCCAAAATCACTGCTGTGTTTGGAACTGTTCCTAGCTACCTAGCCACTACTCATGACTGTAGCTTAGGTATGTTGTCCTAAGTATTAGTCTCTTTCAGTATCTGTAAGTTGTCTTCCATTTAAATCTACTTCAGGCAATCGTTTATTACAAACTTCCTTTGAACTGAGCTCTCTTTTCCCTTGCCGTCTTTGAATATTCCTCCCACCAACAGCTAGTCTTTCTTTACATTCTTTTTACATTACTCTGTGTGGGTTTTTCTGCCAGCTAAATCTCACAGAGAGTTTTGCTTTCTGATTTGAAATAGCATTACTAATAAATAGTATTTACTTTTCCAAAGTAAATACTTATTCTTCTGGTGAGGGAGGAAGGATTTCTGCCAAGAAGCAGAGAATTGCCTGTATCCCTACAAAGACTTAAACTGGGGTTTAAGTCCACATGATCTGACCTTCCCTGTGTTAAAAATGCATAGTGGGTTATGTACACTTCCCTGTCCTGCAGTTACTTTCCATCAGTAACAAACTGATCCAGTTTCCACCTGAAAATCAGAGTCTGTAGGAATACTTACAGAAACATTAATGTGATCAAGGACCTGATGTCCAGAGAGACCATGGCCAGTAGTACGCGCTGGCAATATAGCCTTGTCTCCTTCTGCTCCCACATCCATTGGTATCTGCTTTAGGCTGTTCACTTCCCAGCCAAAGAGCAGTTTCTGTTTGACACAACTATCTTCAAGTCCACCAGCAGTTTTCCCACTTCCTGCAGTAATGCAATCAGCGATGACAAAGTGCTTCTTAGCTCTTTTTTCCAAGACCCCATCAAATGTCCTTCCTTTCAGGGGAGAAAAATTAAAAAAAAAGGAGCTGGTGAACACTTATGTACCCCCTTACATGCAGAATAGCAGTGCTTCTAGCCAGTCTGTACCAGCTTCTTACTGCTGTATCTCTTGTTCTTCATGGGTTTAGATGAGGTAGAGAAATGAGGTCTGCCTGAGATTCCCAAACTGGTGAGCAAGGGAGCAGCCGTGCTGCCTCAAAGGCTGCTAAAAGGCTCAGCTGTGGGAAGAATAAAAAAATTGAGAGGATGTTTATTTTAGGTTATGGATAAGTCTAAGGCCTTTCCTATGAAGCAGACAAGGAAAGAAAAACAGGGAATAATATGAAGTCAATATGTTAATTAATCTGAATTAAATTTATCTGATCCTAGCAAAAGTGGACATAATATAGAAGCAGTAAATGAATTTGTAGTCTGAAGTTCTACAGTGCCTATCCTTTTCCCTTTTCTTGTAGGAGGTCTTTGTGGTCTCATGTGTGTACTTTCTCTAAGGCTTTTCTTACTTCCTGAGTGCTGAAGCACAAGGTGGCCTGTGATCTGGGAGACCAAAAAGGAAGACTGACAGTGCTTTGGCCCTCACTTGTTAGGCAATAAGAAAACAGCAAACCCATCTTTAAAACGGCACGGGTCACCTAGTACTGGCTGGTTCAAACGGTTTAAAATGAACTGTGTCACCTCCTTTTGCAAAAGGACAGTTTTTCAGTATTGACCAAGTAGTGAGTTTACCAGTCAAGTTCTGACAGGTCTTTAGCATTTTATTTTCGGGTTTTTTTTTGTGAGGTAGGGCAGCTTTCACATCCAAGGTTTACACCCAGAGACCCTTGTTTCCCTCTCTCCTATGTTAGGGCATGCCATTCTCACCACAGTCATCTAAATAAGAGGAGGTGAAGGGAAAAGGAGGGTTGGAGCCTCCAGGGAGAGTCAAAGCACAGCCTTTGCTTGCAGGGGAGGATGTGGCAGATTTAAGGGTGCTGCTGAAGTTAGAGCTGATGAGGAGGGAAATGCAGAAGGCTCTATGGTAAATGGTTTTTTTTAAAGAGAGCAGGAAGACACTGCTAGAGACCCTCTTTTGTTGTTGCTCTTCCTTGTGCTTAAGGGTATCCTGATCATATTTTGTCAAAGGTTTAAGGTATGGGAGGTATGAGTATGTTAATCTTGTGGAAAGATTAATGAAGAAGACTTGGTAGAGGCAAGCCTGTTTACTTCAAACATCTCTTGTACTTAACTGGTGGCTTGACAGCTTCCCTTGCTTTCCCTATGCAATGCTTTAATGGAAGTGTGGACAAATCCTGGGGCTATTTCCCTACTTACTGTTGTCCTGGCAGAGCACTTAATCACATCCATGGCTGTTGCATTCAAAGAGATCTCCCTGCTCCACAACTTGGCTCTTGTGTATGTTAAGGGATTGAAATCCATCACGGGTTTCCAGCTCCAGTCTCTCTTGCACAAGTAAGCTGCCGCTGGTTTAACACTATGTCAAACACTGCTGCATTTCTGCAGTATGGGCTTCGTTACAGGCAGCAGCAGGCTGTTTGCTGCTGGTTTGTGTGGTGCCTTATGTGACAGGACTTTTCACACCTACCCCTGAATGCTATCTGCCCGAAACAAAGATGGTAAGTGTTAACGAGTGGCAGAAAAGGCAGGGTGCAGCCGTGTATTACCAAGAGGGTCCAAACCCTGTGTCAGCTCAGCCCTTTTATGCATTAAAATAGTGTCGCTTTGTAAGACTTCCTTAGTCTGTCAGATCTTCTAAGTTTAAAATATGTGGTATTAGAGATAAAAGATATTTTCAGAAAGCATCTGCTATAATCATAAATGTGCACGTGCGTGTAACTGCATATAATAGATAAACACAAATTATGAGACTACTGCAAAACCAGCTAGATTTGTGTGAGGATATATATGGAGACCACTTTCATAGCCAGCATGTGCACACATACACACATTTAAATACGTTATGCAGCAGTATGAGATCTCATTTAATGCACAGTACTTTCCTGATCTTCAGTAGCTTTTTTTTTTTTTTTTTTTTTTTTACATGGAAATAGTGCCAAGAATATAAGAATTTGTGGTAAAAAATAGTGTCCCTGGGTAGTGGTATTGTGCAGGTGCTCTTAATGCCTTGATGTGGCAACAAGCCTTATGAATAGGAACTGGAATTGCTGTATCTGGACAAATATTTTTTGCTAGTTACAATATACTTCCCTAAATGCTACTATTTTTCAGAATATAAGTGGTTGTAGCCTTCCTCTTTCTACTTAGGCATCTTTGTTTCACTATACAGCATTCTCCATGCTTTATGGGCATTAAACCACTATGGAATTAGAACTTTCTGAATTTGAAAACTGTGTAATTGTTCATGGGCTATGCTATTCTTTTTTCTCCTTTTTTTTTCCTTATGATTTTTTTCTTGGTCCAAACACAAAATTTTCCTGTTTCCTGCATCAGTTTCTAGCATTTGGTTGTATCTCAAGGGAGTGCATTGCCATTGCCATTGCCACCAACACTTCAGAGAAGTACTCACAATAAAAAATAAAATCAAATCATGAAAACATTTGAAAGTGTGGGTAGGATGAGACTGTGTAGCGAGTATAGCTGTACACTGGAATTTTAAATGCCTCTGCGTACTCAGCTTCTGCAAGTTGACAGTAGTCTGTATGTATGCTGAATTTTATAGGGGGCTCCTGACTCTAAGAAATAGCTGTGACAAAATCAAACTGTAATATTTTACACAAAATCAGTTCTTTTGATGTACAGGCTCTTTCTCTCTGGTTCTGAAGCCGGGGTTTTCAGGCTTCTTTTGCTTTTATAAACTCTCTAGATATTTTTCAGTGGAAGTATTCCATAACAAAATATACATGAATGTGTTTTTCTTAGTCGCATTTTACAAAGGACTTCTGCAGTCTGACCATGCCACTGCAGAAACTCTGACTCACTGAAATGAACATGAAGAACCAAACTCCTTTGACCTTTAATGGATCTGGACCTAGTTATGAACCCAAGGAGTAACATCTGCCTTTAGCAGGAGCTGAACTCTTTCATCTCTTCAGCATGTGCTGTGCCCATTCTGCAAGAGAACCAGAAAGGAAGTTTAAGTCATTCTGTGATTCCAGGTTTGGGCTCCACTAACAGATATGAGTGACCAGCACTCAAAGATAGCCTTTTTACCCCTGAAGTCTATATGAGATTAGGAGGAATGCCTGAAATGGGAATCTCTCTCAGGCCAGATAATGTTAAAAATTGCACAATGAAAAGGTCGAAATATAGCATGACCGAGTATTGTTGGTTTCCTTGTAAAACTAATTCAGGTTTCAAATTTTCTGGGTTGGTCAAAGAGCCCCAGATGAGATTTATGGTAGAAACTACAGTTTATTTTCCACTTTTGCTTTTCAAAAGTTGATGTCAAACCACTGAAAGATGAAAATTAATTGCATTTTTACAGTAGCTGAGTAAAGACAGAGAAATTGTCTCAGAATCGGTAGTCTTAAATGTGCTGCATTTGAGTCATTCTGATCTGTTGTATGTGATTTTTTTGGGAGACTTCTTAATTTAGTGACTGAGCAATTCAATCATAGTGGTACAGAGTCTGCTTTCATAATGCAGCATCCAGGTGTCTTTGCAAAGTCCACGTACTAACAGACCAAACCCACTCTTCTACGGTATGTGTTCTATAAATCATTTGTAAAAAATCAGTAATTTTAAAATCTTTTTCTCTGGTGGAGCAAAACCAGTTTGTGTCCTTTATGGTGTGACATCTTGATTTTTATTTCTTAGAGAAAAAATATTTAAATCCTCAACCCAATCTTGAGTTATGCAATTGTTGAAAAGCCTCAGAAATTAGCAAGCAGCTTTTAGAAATGTTTAACTTAAAAACAGCCGGGAAGGAGATTGTTTTTTTTTTTTTCCCTTTTACATTTGTTTAAAAAAAATTATATTCCCCCAAAATGAGACCTTTGTGCCAAGTTTTATTCTGGAGCACAGCTTTACAGCTGAGCTAAAACCCCCTATAATAGGAGAAAAGTGACAGACCCTTAACTATAGTAGCATGAACAGCACTGCTATAATTCCTGGGTGAACTTTGTCCCTGGATGTGTGTTTTTGGAGTGTGCCGGGGTGACATTCAGCCTCTACATTCATTTTTATGATAATTCAGAGTAAATTGTGGTGCAATAAACTCTTCAAGCCTGTCTTTCTTGTGAAAGCCATGAATCAATCAGCTGCAGGCTTTTTTGGGTCTTTTCAATGTATAGTGATCATTTAGATTTGACATGCATTGTGAGACCTTGGCTTAGCTCCTCTCTATGGTCTGTCATTAATTCCAGCCTTTACTGTTCTGAAGTACAGTGAAGGATGACTGAGAAATCATTGCCCCTCTTCAGCTCTGTTATTGCACAAAATAGCAGCGCAATAATTTTTTGTCAATGTTTTACTCTAAAAGCTTTCTACATCAGTTTTGAAAAGGAAGCAATAAAGCCCATTCAATGGTATGAATAAAAATCCTTTGAGGTTTAGGCGCAGGGCTGCTTTTCTTCAGCTGGTAATCAAATTGGAGCTAAAATGAAATTGAGTTTTCTTATGAAAATAGCCTTTGTTGCTGGGAAGGCTGGTAATTCATAAACAATAACCTGCTCTTTTGTGTGGATAATAATATATTCATGTTCTTTCAATAGGGTAAAAGCCAGACCTAGTGCATTATGGTACAGTAAAAATAGCAGAAGGAGCTTGCTGGAATAATCTTGAAGAAGAAATGTAGCATTCGGTGACTTAAGCTTTCAGCTCCCATCTGAAATTGTACTTTGCTTTTATTTGCGAGCCGGGTTTTAGTTGTTGATTTGTTGCCGCTATACAATATTTGGTTAATTGTGGAAGATCTCAAGCTGTGCTCATCACTGCTCCTGCGAAGGCTGCTGCCAGCTGCTAGAAACAGAGCCTGCTGCTACAGGATGTACACTATTCACAGGAGCAGCCTCTCAGCACTGATTATCACTGAAGAGTTCCCTGCTCTCCATCACTCTGCGCCCTGCACGCAACCGGACTGCCGAGCACAGGGAGGTAGGCTGCCTGCCCTCTCCTCAGGGTAAGGTTAAACGCGTGCAGTGGGGCTGCGGAGAGCGCGGTGGGAGAACTTGGTTGGGGATTTTCCAAGTGCTAGTGGGGAAACAGGCTCTTAGCCCCTGGGAGGACGGTGTGGGCTCAGTCACTTTGGGAATGAGCAGGGGCTGGAGGAGGATGTGAGGGGTGAAGAGTGAGGATTTCCAAGTGCACTGTGAGGTGCTCTTGGAAATGTTGCCTCAGGGTTCGGTGTTTCTTTCTAACTAGCTGGCAATCCTTTGGAGGTTGGATCCAGCAATGGTGCTTGTTGACATTTTGGGGTGTACTTGGTTGTCACATCTGTGTTTTGTGACTCGATGCTAAAGGTCTTGGTACGGGTGGAGGATGCTCCCCAGATAGATTGTGTGAGCAAAGGCAAAAGGCTGGCAGAAAACTCTGGGAGTGTGTTCTATCTGTAGTGACTCTTTTTCTTTGCCTCACCTTGTGGGGAGTGGAGGGTAAACTTCAGTCTGAGTACCTGAAATTACCTCCCTCCCCCTCCTCTTCATCAGTGTATGCTTTTAAATTGTTGATAACTGTGATAGTCTTGAGCTCTGAGTGGTAATTAAAAAAGATGCATGCAGACACAGGCATGCAAAAATGCTGATCTGGGGTCTGTTTATGTGTAAGATGCAGACTTGGTCAGTCCTACCAACACTGAGGTGAGAGGTTGCTTCAGGATTTAGCTTAATTTTGATTAGTCTCCCTGCCTGGGTGACAAGAGTGATATTCAAACCACTCAGCAGAGTGCCTGTGGAGATGCAATGTAAGACATGATAGCAGGTCAAAACTGTGCCATTACTTGAGGATTTCAGTTGCAGGAAGGACAGACTGTGTCTTGGTGGCAAATCAGAAGCAGCTTTGCACAGGGCTTTCTTACAGTGAAAGGGTTTGTAATCCAGACTCTGCAAACCCCGCTCTTCTTAACCAAAACAAGGAATGTGTGTTGTTCTCCTTATAAACTTTCCCAAGGTGTCAGAAGTTTTTTAAAAATACTAACCAGAACATACCCTAGGCAGATCTAAAGTAAAGGAGAATGTAAAGTGCAAAGACTTATAATGGGGATTATTTCGTAAGTAATATTGAAGTTAGATCTGTACCATAAGCAAGGCCGTGTTAAGGCAGTGGCAGTGGTTCTTATTCATTTTTAACAGTGAAATTACATGCTTAACAAAAGGAACTTTTAAAGGCACAGTGGTAACTGACAGTCAAAGCAATATATGTCATTATCCAATTAGTACACGCAAGTGTGTTTTTATGATTCACTTAACATACCTCTGTGTTTGGCTCTCCAAAATACAATGTTTTATTTCTCAAAGTGTTTTAAGTCTGGTATGTGGTTTACTGCTGTAATTGGATGAATAGTTTTGCACAATTCATGTATTTATATCTTTGTTGCTCACTGGATTAGCTCTGTTTAGAAGAAAATTTCTAAAATGAAAAATTGTTTTTGTGGGTAAATGCTGGTTAGGCAAAATGCAGCTTGCACTCAATTCCAGTTTTCTTCACAACTGGAAAATCTGCTTTATATGCATCCAAAGTTGAATTGAGATAAATAATATTGCTTATGCTTAAAAGAATGATAATACAATGAAATTTTCAAGTGCATTTGAATGTAAAGGATGTTAGCATATAATAGAGCATTTGTTGGTACTTCCTAATATGAGAACAGAGAGTCTATTCAATAGAACCACCCTTTTTGTCTAGTTGAAAAATAAACTATCTAGCAATGTGGTTTTGGAATTTGTTTCACTGGGAGACTAGTTAACTGACAGATGTGGTGGTGATTTTAGCTTTTTCAGTACAGGCTTAGTACAGCTGTGGTAAATTGTATTATCAGAGTTCTTCAAGAGCAAACCTTTTGGTTGAAGTTGCGCAGTGCTGCTATCCTAGTATCAAATAGGACAAATAAGTACAGCAAGTTTTCCAAAGAATCCATGTTGTCTATACCTTTAGAAAGAATAATTTTTCTTCTCTTTCTATATTTAAATAAGATTTAGTGAATGTGTTTGGAGTGGAGTGTTTCTAATGTAGGATTCACCTTTGTCATGGAAATGCATGCTTTGTTCTGGGATTCATGCAGAAAGGATGCCTCACTTAGGTATATGGTGCTTTAATGAAGCTCTGGCATGTGCATAAACCTCCATGAAAGCAAGTTCAGTCTTTAAATTTCACTAACTGATAGCACCAGAGTGGGACAGCTTTATACTAAAAGTATAAGCTTTCCATAAGAAAACTGCTAGTGTATCTCATGCCCACATACTATTAAGAATCATGAGTAATTACCTATCAACCTCTTAGACCTCCAACCTCATTTCTAGGTGCCTATATTAGACTTTAACATAAATAAATATGATATCTACAAACATCAATTTTGTGTACCACTGTAACTCTCAAAAGTAGGCATTTTGAATTGTAACTAGCACTTGTAAGTTCACAAAGGAGCACATTTCCAGTCTATGCAGTCATAAATTACACGCTTCTTATTTAACACACAAATGCAAGTTGTCCACTGTTGATAAAGTTGGTTGAATGATGCACTGTATATTTGCCTTGAAATTCTAACTATGTGCTGATGCTGGAGCCTAAATTCCTTATTGAGTATGGTTTTCCCTACAGATGTAAGGCAAACAAGTTGATTGTAATTATTTTGCAATAAATAGCAAGTTCCAACCATTGCAGACAATAAGGTAACCAAAAGCCTTCAAACCCTGTTGTTGATATATTCAGATTTGGCATATTTTATCTAATGAGTGCATCCTATCTTTGGGAATAAAGAGCTGACTATTAAGAAGGTAAACATGGTGAATGAAAATCAAGATTAATCCAAATGGGAGAACTTTTAAATGTACACATTTACTTTCACTGTACTAACTGTATTTAAAATTTTCAGCCTTACTTTTGAAGTATTTTGGGGTTGCCTTGGTTGGGCTTGCACCTAGGGTAGTTTCATTGGGTTTTTCATGAGAGTATTCAATGAAGCATATCTGGATAAATTATTCATATTAGGTTCCTGGTGTTAGAATAGCTCTGACACAAGGCTGATGTGATAGGCTTTTAAATCTGTAAAAATGATACTAAGATGAAAAACATATTAAAGGATTCTTATCAATAATGATGATAATGAAGGTCACAAGTTGCAACCCATATCATGTGGATGAATGTCTGTAGAGTGCTGTTTCATGGACCTTCCTGCTTCTATTCTTTTGATTCTTATATTTGTTTAAACTTCGTAGATTGTAGTTAAATGCTGTTATTTCTTTGCATAAGTGGCCAAGAGGAAAGTTCAGAGCAGCACAAAGTTTCACTACTTTCACATCTGGCTCTACTTCAATCCTTGAAAACTAAGAGCTTGTTTTTGGGTGACTTTTTATTTTTACTGAAGTTGAAGGTTAGCAGATTTCAATTTTTATTGCCTTCTCAGCTTTCAATGCACTCTGCCTTATCAGTGTACTTGAATCCGTATGGTGCATATAAAATGAAAAGCTTTAAGTATTTTTATTAAGATATCCAGGAAGAGCTCTGTAAACAAGGCTTTGCTTTCCAATGCTTGGGCTTTCTCAGTCTGAAATACGGCCAGAAAAAAGAGCAGATCTCTAATGTGTGTGATGCTTTCTTAATGTAGCTATTTGAATACCACTATTTTGCTTTGAAATAGAAATTTACCTTATGAGCCGAGCTGACCCCTCAAGTTTTCTGGGTGCATGTGATGATCTGAAAGTAACATATTTTACTGTGTAATTCAGCTCATTTTACCAAGACTGTTCTTAAAGACAGTTGAAACTGCATCTTTCTGCTTTGAGGCTCTCAAGGTCAGTACAGTAAGTCAGTAATTTTACTGTCAATTGGGTTACTTCAGGAGTTGAAAGAAAGTAGGGGTCCCCCTTCAGTAGCATTTAGGGGCTCAAAATAGGCTGGAAATACTGAGTATGAAATAGAAATTGGGAGTTCTTTGGAATCTGGGGAAGACTCCTACACAGCATGAAACAGTCAATTTTTTTCACTAAATTTGCTTGTGCCTTTGTTATAGACAGTATTGTTTTCTTCTTTTTTCTATCCATGGAATCTTTTTTTTCTCACTGGTTTTCTTAACCTCACTGCAAAATAATTTAATCCTCTCTTAATTTTAACTTATCATTGCTAAAAGCACTGGCCCTGATTTCCCCAGAGCATTCCATCACTTACAAATCTCTGTATCTAATTTGAAATACATCTATGCCGTGTGAAGGTGATGGGAAACATTGGGAAATCAGGTCTGTTCTCAGAGTAAAATGCTAGCTTTGTAAAAGTTTTTCAGGTCACCTTTTTTATTGTCAAATATAAAAGCATTGAAGTTGAGCAGCATTTCTGTATTGCTCCCTAAGCCACCCATGTTTGCTAGCATTAAGGTAGTCTATAAAAATATTATGTTCCCACTCCACATTGAAGCCAATTAAATAGCAGCCATCTTTGAATAATTGGAGCAAGAATGAACTGGTGCATCCACTATATAGTACAGTAGCAAAAGCAAAACTTTTAAGGGCAATCATTATACAAAGAATTGTGGGTAATCATCTTCATGGTCTAGGCTTCATTGCACATCTGAAGTATTAAACAGCCATCCTCAGACACTTATATAGCCTTTTTCTGTACACTGCTTACACTGAAGAAAGAGCACAGCTTATACTTCTACCAATCAGCAAAGATAGAAAACTTACAGTTACAAAAATGTAATTTCACTCTCCCTGGGAAATGGAACATCCAGCTGCAAAGCATTTATAAAGTACGTCAAATACTTCATATCACATAACAGCTAGTAAAACGTGTCTTGATTTATCTGTTTGAGAGCTCATCTCCAATGTCTTTTTGGAGCTGGTCTTAATCTTTCATCAAGGCCTTTCATAGAAGTTTTTAACCATTTTGGCAATGTGAAAATGCTGCTTTTGAACCATATTGGAAATGTGACATTATGTTGCCTTAATTGAAAATTTGTAGCAAAATCAATACAAACATGCCAATAGGTAGAATTGGACTCTACAGTTGTTTTATTAGGCTGTGCTGCAAATATGTAAAATGGATAATGGACTACTGATTAACAATTGACTTCATAAGCTGATGTATCTGTATAGAAATCATTAAAATAATTTGTAAGTTCATAAGAAGGCTTACTGTTATGAGTTCTTAAAACAAATTGGATAGTTTTAATAGGTCTTCAAACCAGGCAGTAATTTGAATGAGACTACTGTGTGTTAACTTAAAGCACTGCCACACTTAAAATCAGCTAATGTTCTGGTTAGACTAATAGAATAAGAATGTGAGAGTTGAGTTACTCAGAATTAGAGGTGTGCATCAGACTTTGACATTGCTGGCCAGCATCCTTGTCAATCTCGAAGTTTGTGTATAAGGGTCCTGGGTTGACTGGGTATAGAACAAGTCTCTAATCTAGTAAGAACCTTGCTGTTTAACGTTCAACTGCGGGAGACCAATTTTTGTCTTCTATTGGCTGTGAAAGCACATTTTACTGAAGATGCTTCCTCAGCATCTCAACATTAATCTGATCCAGAACAGACCAGCACTATTGTGCTACTAAGTAGAAAAAGCCCATCCAACTTTGTGAGTGTCTGATTTTCTATCCTCCTGAAAAACTGTGTTTGGGAGTCAACTTGTTGATGTCAGCCCACTCCAGAGTAGCACCAGTACATCACCTTATAGAAATTCTGTCCAGTTAGGTATTTGTAGTGAGACTTGTGTGAGCAGGAGAAAGAAGGCATTGATCCTCTTTCAGTATGCCTCTTAGTGTTGAATACAAAGCTTAGAAAGATGAACTTTGCCATTATTTTTAAAACTAAACCCAAAGTATTTAATGTAGTAAAGGAGCTTATTATTTGGAACACTGAATTCACGTTGTCCCTAGAGATCAAGCTTTTGTGTGTATAAAGACTGCCTTGGCTTGCAGCACAGCAGAAAGAAAAATACTTTTCAAAGAAGCAGAGTCTTTAAGCTTCAAGAAGCTGTAGTTTCAAAATAATGGCCTTTCTGAAAGTCGGGGTGTAGCTGTGTAGAGAGAACCTGAACCAAAGCATATATATACTGACAAAATGCTGCTGACAGTTCTATTCAGAAGCCACCATAGAAACTGGCAGCGTTATGCAGTCTGTGAACTTTTACAAAACTTCCCATCATTTTCTTGGAGAACACGTCTTTTCATGGGTGTTATATATGTATTCATGGGCATTATATATCTCTCTGCAGACATGCTATGTGTTTCTAAAGGCTCTCTCTACCTGGCAGGGTCAGATGTGCTCAAGCAGAGAACTCTCTGTTATGTTACTTATCATATCAACAACATGTGGTAGATAGCACAGACTTAGGCAGGTAGTTAGTGATATTGCTGTGCAGTTTGTGACTTAGATCTGGCAAAGGAAAGGATAAGGAAATTCCAAAACACTATAGAATACAGCATGAAAGACTCTTTGGGCTTTATAATGCAGGGTGGGGATGCATCAACTCTGTGATAGATTAGCTGTATTAATTTTCCATGTAATTGGGAGATGGTGGCAGTTGCTGCGCAAAACTGACAGAGAATGAAATCCTTGCATTAGTGGATTTATGTCTGAAGAGAGCATTAGGTTTGCTGTTTGGGAAGATGGATCTAATTGTATCTTTTGTTTTGTAAAAATATATGTAAATCTAAAGCCTATGACCTCTTCTCCTTTTTCAGCTTGAGAAAGTCACCAGTGACTATTTTCCTGGGTAATGCTGACAAACAGAAATGCTTTGAGATTAACTGTTCATAAGGGATAGCCCATGGCACAATCATATATGGTAGTAATTTACAGCTGCTCTCATTCCAGACTGGATATGACTTAGAAATCTAAAGATAGAAAGATATTTGTTCAGTTACTGAGATCTAGCACCAGTCATGTGCTGTAGTGATTCTGTTTTCTGGAAACTACATTGCTATTCTGAATGTCCAGGTGACATTATATTCCCATGATTTTCATTCTGTGAGAGGGTGAAATATCTGCTAGCTTTATACAATAATGATTCTCAGTAGAAGAGGGACTAATGTTCTATGATCCACTGAAACTGGTTGTCAAAGGCAGCAATGAGGGCTTGCCAGATCTGTTTGGTAATGTCGTGTGGGTACTGACCTTGTGTGGCAGTGACATTGCATCATCCTTTCTGTTAGGGCTGGGTACTGGAGGCTGGCTGGCTGCACAGGAATTAGCATCCCTTAGAAGGCCAAGGCACTCCTGGGTTATGCAGAACACTGCGGTGGGCTCCCCTCTTCATTAGCACCTTCCTCACACAGGACCTGCCTTGTGGTGTATGAAGGGAAACTGCTGCTCATTTAGATTGTGCTGGATCCTTAAATGAAGAGAATAAAAAGCTGTCAGGGCTTAATTTGTTTTAGCATTGAGGAAGAAGAGAGGAAATCACTGAGTCTGTCTATTTTCCTGCCTGGAAAAGACACCAAGCATACAGAACTTGGTCAAAAAGGAAGCAATCACCTCTCTAAATCAGGACAATCTCCTCATTTTCCCTTGCACTCTCATCTGTTGCTGGCTTTACTCTATCTGCTGGCAAAGAAGTTTTGGGAGCCTTTAAGCTTCACAGAGATTAGTTTCTTTTGGTCTTCTACCTTTTCTGCTTTTAGCAAAGGAAGAGAACAAATCTCCACATTGTTTTACTCACCTTTAAATCCTTCCAAGTCTTGCTAGGCCCTTAGGCTGTTGGCAGTCTTGTGCTGTGTCACCTCTAACCTACTAGGAGGATGCCGTGGTCCGGGGCTCTGCAGTCTCTGTGGCATAGCATCTTGAGCTTCTTTGATGTATTTCTGGGCATGAACTTCTGGAGTGTCTTCAGCTGTTCATTGATAGCAAGAAGAGAGCCTTTCCATGTTACTGACTCATAGTCTCGTGAAGGATGAAACTCTGAAAAACTGGTTTCTGACTTGTGCAGGGCCATGTGTCCCTGAGGTACTGGATGTTTAGCTTACTGATCTGATACAAAGACCCTTGTTTCAAAGCAGTTGCAGGTTAAGCATGCCTAATTTGGGCTCATATTAAGACACTATTAAGCTGAAGCACAATTTAGTACTTCAAGTAAATATTAAGTCTAGCAGATGCACCTGCTAGATCTGCTGGCACACACGCCTTTGAAGTGAGTTCAGGTGAGAAAGGTGATATATTAAATCAGCTGATATGCCTTTGAATGAACGAAGTAACTGAGTGGGCTATCTGCAGAAAGTTTAACAGAGAAGTTGTTTGTGATGTGATGTCTATCAGAAATTGAGCAATAGGGTGAAATCTCTAAATCACTAGCTCTGCAAAATACTTTCTTTAAGCATGCTTTTCACAAAACATGTGTCTAAGCATCAGAAGCATCTTTGATTTCTGTCAAGCCACCCAGCAGGCATGCCACAATGGCCCATAGAAGCCATGAGAAAGTTATGTTATCCCAATGTGCCTATTTTCACTTTTTAGTAACAGATTCATGTTATTCCCTAAACGCTGTGAAGAATTAAATACAAATGAGGATAAATAAGTGTCAAGGGGACAACCTGATAGTAAAAATACTGTGCTCATTTGAAGCTCAGGAACATAGGAGTGATTATGAATAAGTATGTCGGTATTACTGGGTTTCAGCCCCTATATTCACATGTATCTTGTTGCTTATCAGTGAGCCTTCTTGCTCATTACTGGCTGCTGGTAGATATTTGCTCTCCTGACCTTAGGGTACCATGCTACCATATGGTTTGTGAAGCATCTGTGGATATTTACTCTGTAACTAACATGGCCTATATATTGGGAGCTGAGAAACTTAAGATACCTACGTGAGGTAAACAAGACTATATCTTTAAAACGGTTTTCCAGTTGGTAATCTTGCCATTTATCTTAACAGAAGTATGTAAATGAAATAGCCTAACTAAAGTATCACATCCTTGGAGATGTTTCATGTTATGTCGGTAGCTTCTTTTTGCTTCATTAAGGAGTAAAACCTTCTCATCTCTCTTCATTGATTAGTGTGTGTTTGCCAATGAAAAAGGTTTTCTCTAATGAACCTTGTGTCTTTCTATAATAAAAAATACAGAAATCAAAATACAATCAGCAAAAATGCAAACAGCTAGAGGGCATAAACCCATGTATCTCCTTGTTTGCTTTTGACTGAGACTGAATGCTCTAATGACACTCTACTTGAGCGAAAAATGGATTTGAGCAAATTATTTCCATCAGCTTTATTCTGAAGATATTCTCACAAGGTGTAGCTATCTACTGCTTTCCTCCATACATTGAAGCTAAGCAGTACTGCCATGTTTACACATACATTAGTCTGATGCACCTAACTTTTCAATCATTGCTCTATGAAATATACATGAAGAAACCCAGCAGCAGTTAGAAGCAATTACCCATGGCTTGTGAATGGAGCTGTGTTACAAATGACAGTGGAAATATTCCTGAAGTACTCTTACTTTCATCAAGTCAGTGTAAGATTAAATGAAATAAACCACATGATCCAACAATGATCGTTTAATAGATGCTTTAATTTGTGATAGCCAATTTATTAAAATAATTAATAATTGTAGCACATTAGCTGCAAAGATGCAATTTTGGGGAAGAATAGATGTCCCATACTCAGTTGTAATTATTAGAGAAAGATAATATCCACACTGTCTGAAAGATGGCACTACAAAAAAAAAAAAGAAAAAGAGGAAAATGTGAAACTCTCTACTTGGAGTCTTAGTTTCGTTTGGTCTATCTTTATAAACTCCTCCATCTCACTGCAGCAGGCGCTACCATTTCAAAATAAAAAAAACAACATAGAATTTCATTTCTTATGCCTGAGTGTTTCAGCAGATGTTTTCACAAACATTTGAAAATGCAATGTGAACATGTTCTGGAAATGGATATTTGATAGCATTCTCTCAGCAATCTGGGTGCTTGCATACTATGCTGTTACTTTGCTGTTCTCAAATTGTTAGAAAATTTGGGTTTATGCTTGTAGGCAAATTTCTAAATATTTTCACACATACGGTAGAGTTCCTGTACATATTATCTTTGCTTATAAATGAGGTTTTACCCTGGTTTTGATAGCATAGGAAAATTGCTACTTGTAACATCTGCTCTCTACCTATGCACAGTAGCTCATTTATATTTGGTTCTGACTTATACAAACAATAGTTCTTAAAATTTACAAAATTACTTGTGAAAACCATCCACTTACATAGCATTAATTTTGAAATGGAAATGGCTTAATTGTTTGTCTTAATTATTTTTTCAGTAGCAAAAGGAATGAATTCATTAGGCACATTAGACTTCAGTTCTGCAAACACTTTGTTTGGTTTTCAGCCTGTGAAGATTTGTGATGCATGATGTCTTCTCTTTGTTCTGCACAGGAACCTGTTTGCAACCCTTAGGCCTAATTGCCTGCTCTAATGTCTCAGCTGAAGGCTGCAGAAAGTTTGCTCACCTGGAACTGCTGAGATGAAGCTTTCTTTTCCATCACAAGTTTTTATTTTTTCTGCAGATGCAGTCTATTGGAAAGATTAAGAAGCCATTCATAGATTTCTGAGGTACCAGTCACTCTTTCATAAGAAAGGTTTCTCTCAGTCATTATTATAGGAAAGTCTCCTTGCAATTACGTAATGACACATTAGCTATTTGAATGATGCACAAAGCAGAATTCACCTAGAAGCAAAATTGTTGTTTCCAAATGCAAGGGATTTTCAAAACCTAGTATTGCAGAAAAAAAATCCCAGGAGTCCACAAGCCTGCATTCCTTGCTGGGGCTAATGCAAGGGGAAATTCTATGCAGAACCGTCAAGACTCTTCAGTAACGAATGGCAATTTCCAGGCATCCACAATAAGGGTGCTGCATACTCTGTGGGGCTAATCTTGAAAACTGGGACTCAGATTGATGAATGTAAATTATCATAAATATTTCATAGAAATATTGTAGTTGTTAACTGTTTGGGTGGGTTTTTAATACCATGAAAATCATAATCATAATTAAGACTACTTGTTTTATGGGTTATGACCATATTCTTATGTTCTTCATTTTGTGTTTAATAGACCAAGTTTGCAAGTTGATGAATAGGAAGTTCTACATCCAGTACAGAACCTTTGTGCAACTCTCTAAATTAAAGTTTTAATAACACGCACATAAAAATTTGGTAGAACCATTACCACTGTGCTGCCAGGGACGCCTGGTCAGTTGCTGGTGTGTGTGAGAAGACAGAGCTCTGACAGTGGGCTCCCTGCAGTCTCTAACTGCTTGTACCAAAGCAGAAATTGGTTTCGTCTGTGGTTAGACAACTGGTTTTAGGGCTCATGAAGGGTCATAGGGTGGTTTTAGTAAGAAAAGGAGACTGAAACTACAGTGTAGTAATGAAGGAGGAGGTTTGATGGAGCATATTTTTTTTCAAACTGCTCCCTGGTGCTCATCCCTATTAACTACTGCTCCTTTCAGCTTTTCACAGCTTTTTATAGCACTGGGAGACTATTTCACCTGCTTTCAAGTTGAAGTAAGGCTCTACTGTATTGTCTGCCCTTTTCTTTCATGAAGTGTGGAAAGTTCTCTCCACTCTGAGTTTTCAAGCTTAACTATTTAGAGACATGTAGCACCTCACTTTTTTTTTCTTGTTTTTTTGTTTTCTGCTTCCTTGGTAGACTTATCAGAGATTGGGTGATTCAATAGGATTCAGCCTTGGAGAATATTGATTGCACAGGAGTCTACTGTAGGGAAAAAAGAGAAAAAAAATAACATGCAAGTGTTATAACAGGTATTATTCAGCTTCTGAGGCATCAAAGATAAAAGTAAAGATGGGGGGCTATGCTGAGATGCCATCCTTTTTCCCAGAATGGGAAGAGCTTGGACAACATGTTATTTAAAACACTAAATTCTATATGCTTTGAAGACTTGATGCAATGAGTCCCTTTGTACTTTTCAGTAACATTGGTGTTGAATGTTTGCTGTTGAAGACTGTCTGAAAAGTGGTTTGGTTAACAAGTCACTGTACGGGGTCCTCAGACAGATGACGGGCGTTGGAACCATGGGAACCAAAGATGTGAGAAGGCCAGCACAATAACTATGTAGCTACACAGAAAGTCCTCATGTGAGAGAATGTTAAACTGATCTATATAAGCATGAGGCCAACAAATGTATTGTCTAGATAGTTAAGGAGAGCCCAGCAAACTAGGAATAAAGTCCAAGCTGATGGAAGGTGAAAACCAGCAGAAAGGCTGTTTTGCTGTAATCTTTCTGGCTCACTTCTGTCCCATACCCAGCTTCACAGTAGAAAAGTGAAGTTTGCAGGAACTGTTTAGACTATTAGGGGTTGGTGAGGTCCTGTCTCCATTTAATTTCTGGTGTGGTTTGTGTTTTTCTGAGAGGAGTGTGTTTAGCAATGCAATGCTAAGGCTAGTCTGACATAAGAAACCTTAGAAATCTTTCCATAGCTGAAATGCTGTGATTTGTATTTGAGGAAATGCCTGATACAGTGCTGTGCTCAGCCTTTCCTCTTATGACAGGTGATCCAATCCTTTTATCATCTTTGTGGCTCTTTTCTGTACTCACTCCAGTCAGTCCATATTGTTCCTGCACCGGGGATCCCAGCACTGGACCCAGCACATCAGATGTGTCTCGCCTCACCAGTGAGGTAGAGGGGAAGGATGCAGCCCAGGGTGTGAATATTTTCTCATTTCCAGAAGAAACAGTGATCCTGAACCACTGGTTCACTGCATGCCAGTGGCTGAAATATTTTCATCACTACAATAAAGTAATGCTTTAAAAGCTTTTGTGCTCTGTTGCTGCTCCAGGTGCATACAGCTATGCAAGCCTATGTATGGATGGTTATTGGCAAAAGTATTGCAATCTAGTGAATGTTGTGAGCTTGTACTGGAAAGTGTGCTAAAAGTAGAAACCTGATTTCCTGCCTCTGTTTATACACAGTAAGGCACGAATACAGGCCATGTCGCTGTATTGCAGCTGCATCTTATGTTTTATCTCAGACTCCTCTGTGTGGTAGGGAAGACAGTGATTTTGATTTTTGCTTTCCTGTGCTGAGTATATGCTAGTGAAACTTTCAGGAAATCAATGGAGTTACATGGGTGTGAATCAGTGCAGCAGATTGCTCCTCTGGCCCTCAGCTCTCACTGAAAGCATCCTCCAAGACCTATTGCTGTCAGCATTGTAGGACTGAGGGGCTACAGTCAGCCTACCTTAATTTCTTAAATGAAGTCTAAGCACTCATATATAAGTGTAAGGCTATCTCAAAGACAGGGACATCAAAACCAGTTTTGGATTCACCAGAACATAGCAGTCCAGCTGCAATAATGAGGCCAGATGTCTGGATGAAAATGATTGCCAAGTAGATGTTTACTAAGTCTGCCCTGCTGGGAAACTGTGAGATGAGTCCGGTATTTACATGAGAAACAGGTCTTGACTCCATTGACAGCGTTTTGACACTTCTGGTACAAAACCTGAATATGCAGCTAATAAAATTTGCAATCATATAATGAAGTAGTGAAGAGCAATATTTTGAAAGCAGGTTTTCAGTGCTTTGAACCCTGAAAGCATATAGAATAAAGCAACTTCTGAAAAAATCAGGGAACACTTGTCTGTTGTTGCTCTCATTAGGGTGTATTTGAATCAGTTTCAGCCTTGCTTCTCAAACATTATGGGCTTTTACACCTCCTTATAGATCTGAAGTTATTTAAAAGGTTTTGTGTTTTATCAAAATAGAATATACACAGCAGCCATGTGCACATAACAATATCCAAGCGACAATGAGGAGTAACCTGCTGATGCTCCTCAGTGTCCATGAAATAATGAACCCTGAGATCATGGGACAGTAGCATTTTCTTAAAGCAAAGCATGGGTAGCTGCTGGCTTCCTGGATGCTTCCAACAGAGGATGTCCACTTGAGGAAGATTAGAAGGGATGAGCATGTGGTTTGGACCCAACAAATTATGGTTGACTTTTCACAGGTGTTTTGAAAAGCTAATTATGGTTTGGAAACCTACTGTGGATGTTGCTGTAGTCATCAGCAACCAAGGGAAAGACATGAAGAAATAGGAAAACTAAGTTGAAGTGAATGAGTGCTTAGGATAACAACGAATTTTACGGAAAAGTGAAGTTTTCAGCTCATATTTTGCCTTATTGTCAAAAGGGAGAGGATAGTTTTAAGAAGGTAGTGAAAGCTCAAAAAGCCAATAAACACAATTAGTATGGCTTGAAAAAATGGTAAATACTTCAGAAAGAAGCAAGAAAACTGCGGTCGTTGGCAGTACTGGCAGGGATAAGACAAGGATCAGAGATGTACTGGGGTACTCCGTGTGGTTCTAGCCTTAAAGTAAGAGCCTGTTAGCAAAGTGATGGAAGTGTGGGAGCTGGAGGAGTGGATCACAGCAGTAAGGATGATGATTGTGAAGAACGGTCTTAGTAACAGGGAGAAAAAAGAGGCCTGAGGTGGCTGATGTCAAGAGCAGGAAGAAATTCCTGGAACTGGGACAAGAGCTAGTACAAAGCAAGAGGGAGAGACTTGAAGGTGCAGATAGTCACCAGATGCAAAGCTGTAGGGACACAGCGAAGGCAGTATTGGTCCAACTTTAAAATGATGCTGTGTCTGCATACACAGGCAACCTTTCAAATAAAAAGCTCAGGAAGACAGCGATGGTATGTACAAAGCAGCAGAAGGACTGCAGCAGAGTCCAGGTGAGTTCACCAAAGGCTGGTAGGGTGGGAAGAGAATTCAGTTGCACTCTTGTAATAACAACTCCAGTATTGCTAATGTGAAAGAGAGGCACTCCTTAAAACCAGGAGACATTATGTTAATAAAATGGAATTTATGTTAAATAAGTAAACATATTAAAGACCATGAAGCATTGCTGTTCCATAGTGTTAGGGCTGTAATAGCTCATCAGAAATACAGATGAGGAGCCTCACAGCATGACTGTGACAGTTAAATATTGTCCCTATTATAAGTGGAACAGGGAAATTACAGGAAGGAGCTTAGCACCTCAGCTGAGCAGGGCACTTGGAAAATGCACAAATGGTGAAGCAGAATCATTGACTTCAACAACACTGCTTTTTCTTAAAGTTACATAGGGACATAAGTGCAGTGTTAGAATTGAGAGCCCAAGGGTAGGGATTAGAACTTTTGTTTTCTTGGCTTTGTGCCTGAGCAAAATTGGTTATGCCACACTGATCCTGAAACACAACTTCTGTTTATATTATTTGCAGAATGCTGTGGGGAAATGAAAGCTGGTAAGGCATAATTTTATTAGTGTGCTTTGAAATTTTATATTATTATGTATTTCTTGTTGCACTGTAATGAAGCTCTGATTTCCATATTAAAATTAATAAAATGAAAATAACATGAATGCAATATTCCTGCTGAATGCACATTAAGTAGAGAATGTTTTCATAATATTCCACAGGCATATTTATGACAACCTATTTCACTGTATCTTAAGAAGGCTGCAGGTCCATAGGAACTTTAATCATTCACAGTTTGCTTACCCAATTACAACAGAATTCACACACAATCCATGTTTGAATACTGCTTTTAAACTAAGCAGTAATAGAATAAATTCCATTGTAATGATGTATAAGCATTTTTAGACTGTTGCTAGCCTATAATGGTGTTTATGAAAGTAATGGCACTTACTAGAGGGAAATAACTTGCTAAAGTAGAGCTTATATTTCATAACTAACAGTCTTTGTTTTATCATGGATATTGGCCAGAGAACAAGAGCATCACAGCTTTGATCTGGGTTTGGGTAAGTATGTCAAATTCATTCAGCTGTGCTGTTATTACTTGGACCTCTTAATTTAGCAAAGACTGAATAGTCTACAGTAAATTATATCAGTGCTCTGTAGGATCTGGCAAACATGTGTTGTGCATTCAGAAGCATGGTGGATTTAAAAGTTATGGTTGTCTGTAATCACTGGTTGTTCCTGATGAATGTTATGATCCTTGGTTGCTCCTTACATCCCTAAAAAGGTGTCATAACCTACATCACACTAGGGGTACAGCAGTATTCTAGAGACCCCTCTGCTCAATGTCTGATTGCATAAGAAGCAGACCAGCAGGAGAAATGTGAGTATTTATCTGTACAGCACTTGGACTGCACTTCCCCTACACCAAGCCTCTGTGCAGTCTCTATTCTTTCCTCATTTCCCCACTCAAAATGTTGATGGAGTTGCTAGAGGTGAGAGTACTTCACTGCAGGAGAGGGAGAGACAGAGTTTGGATGAAATTTTTCCAGGGTTCCTTGCTTGTCACCAGCCCACGGTCTTAGAACATACGCCTTATGTCCCCCTAAATAACTGTTACTTAGGACGGAGAAATGACCCAACAGGCCCACAAATAGCAAACATTTCTCAGGTCATCATCATAACAATTCTCCTTGCCATCTCTCTGAAACTTCTACCTATGGGATGGGGAAATAAGCATCAGATGCAAAAAGGTGTTTTGTAAAAGCTTTTTCCCTCATCACTCTTGCCAAGCTGCCTCCCATGGGATTTATGACTTCAGAAGCATTGAGACAAGTGAATCATTGTTTCAGTAAATTTAATTTCAGAGTGCCAAAAGGCTGTCATTTATGTCAACATTTGGTTTTGTTTGGTAGCTCTCTACTACCGGACATGAAAATATGCAGGCATCAATGCAACAATTTGAATATTTCATTAAACAATGCAGCAGCCTTCTTTGCAAGCTGTTATCACTGACATTCACAGCATGGACAGTGTGTGGTGGTATGTGGTGACATTTCCTGCCAAAGCTGTTGTGAATACTCTTAATGAAGAAATGTAGTTGGGAGATGTTATTCCTGCTCTGGTTCCATGAATCCAGAAAACCTCAGATGAACAAAGGAATTGCTTGTTCTCTGTGTCATTGAATAAAGTTTCATCACTTTTCTTCAACTTGTTTGTAGTCTTTAATCTGATCTTTCATGTCAAAGAAATAGTTTTCCCAACAGATTTTCTGGAGAGGAAGTTACATTTTAGAGTATATATTAGCTAAAATAGAATACCATATATTCTATTTGAATACCATATATTCTGCTCTATATTCTGCTCTACTCTATGGTAGAATAACATATATTCTACTCTTATATAAGTACATTTATATTATTTATAATAAAAAAACCCCATACTGTAATACTGCAGTAAAATACATGAAATGATTTTCAGTGTTTAGTACAAGGACAACTTTCTGATGAAGATACTTCTGTGCCTGGTCCATAATCCTTCAAAAGCATAAAAGTAAATGTGCTTCTAGACTCTCACACCCAGGCAATCTCACTGATCAGAAAACACAATGCCTTTATTTGTGTTTTTTCATTTTTCAGTTCATTGTGCTTTGTCATCAAGAATATTTTCAGTAATGAAATTGTTGCAGGTCTATTCCCTTTTAGACCCAAAATAAACTTCAACTATAATTATATGAACTCAAGGAGGACTCAGTTAGTTGCTCAGAATAATTAAAGTACATTAAATAATTGTAGATTTTCATCTTATTTTCAGAAGAAGTTATTTATTGTTAACTGGGATGACAGTGCCACCAAATAGTTTAACTAATCAGCTATACTAAGCTGTATATTTCTCATGTTGTTTTGGTTTATGGCAGTAAAAAAGGTATGTGGGAGATCATGTCAAGACATTGAAACCTTCAATGGACAGCCTAGTTGCTTTTCTGTACTGCCAGCCTCTGTGGAAAAATGCTAGAGATTTCCAGCTAACCATAACTTTAACCATAAACACACACATAACAGTGTGCAGTTTATTACTGATTTATGGCAGGGAGAAAAAGATTTATCCTAAAGGTATTGCCAGAAATTATCCCATTTGCCTTCAGAGTCAAACTTTACCTTTCAGTGGACTGCTAGAAAAAGGTAGGTATCTGATTGATTTCTTGCCCATATCATATAATAAAATTCTGTTTTCACTTGCATGTGAAACATAATCTTTTGATATTGCAGCAGTAACAAGTATATGGAGGCACACCAGGTCCTTTAATGCTGCTGTTGCTTTCTGTGCAGACTGTTCTGGGTATAGATAATCTTTTCCTTTTATTTTCTGCATGCAGAAAGTGCGGCAGGATGGGTTTCCTTTTGCTACCTGTTATTTGGGAGGGGAAATTAGCTCAAGTGCACTGTACTGTCTATTTGATGGTTACTTGAAAGGGAAAACACATTAACAGAGCACTGATGCTGAGGTGACGCAGAATCAGAAATGTTCCTCTTGCTTCTCTGCACAGCTCTCAAAAGCACTGTCAGTCGCTATGGGGAACTATAAAAGGCCATAGCAACACCACGAGAAAATGTTTTATACTGCAGCTTTGGTGGGAGCTTTTTGTTCCTCTTGGTTTGGTTTTTGAGTCACACTGGAAGAGGGGTGAGGTCAGTGATTTTTGGTGGTGTTTTATGGTATGGATGAATACTTTCCTCTTTATCCGAATGTGTTTTGCAGCAATTGCAGCATTACAGAGATGAGTGAGCATCAGAATGCTGAATTAAATACCTGATCTGGGGAAGACCTGCTGATTTCAGTGCTGTCTAGCAGTCATGTGGGCATTAGAGTAAATACACTACATTTCTGCTTACAAAAAACATGGGAAATAGTTATGGCTTGCAATGATAGATTATTGGTGATTAGGGGATGATTGTTTTTGTAGATAACTACAGGTGGAGTTCATCTCACCCCACTTCAGAGGTCTACCTCTGAGATTATCACCCAGAACTTCTTACAACTATTGTGGAGAAACAGGCACTTAAGGAAAGTATTTTGTTCCACATTTTAGTTTTGGGATGAAAGAAATAGTTTTCTAGAGATGCCTGCTTCTATTCCATCAACTACAGAAGGAGCCAAGGGGATCACCTGCACAGTGCTTATCTTCTGGTTGCCTAAATTAGGGCATAGCAACTCCATTGTGGCAGCAGTACTTTCCAAATTGATTATCTCAAGAACAAGGAATCATCCTTCCCTCACCTTCGTGGCTTTTTAGTGCTAGATGTCTTGTGTCCCTTCATTTTGGAGCATGACAAGCAAAGCAGGGCGATACACCTATCTCTACAACTTCATTTAGACCCTGCCTCAGGGAGCTGTGCGTCTTTCCCAGCTGAAGCCAGGGTATGCCTCAGCACCAGGTTAAAGCCCCTGGCCTTTCCCAAATTAACTGGGGACGCCCTTTCTTGTTCTCATCATGTGGTGTCCTCATCAGCTGCTGGTTTTCAGCCTCATTCTGCACACCTATGTATCATTAGTGCTTTTTTAGCAGTGGAGCTGCTTCCAAAGGGAAAGTTAACAGCATTGCCAGTAGCCCACATGCCATCACTGTAGCACTTCCATGGGCTGGGGCGAGTGTCAGACAGGTACTCACCTCAGGGGTGAGTGCTTTGGACCAGGAAATTGTTGTACAAAGAGAGGGCAGGTTTGTCATGGGGGCCGATGGTAAGTAAGGGTTGCTTTGCTCAGCCCCCTAATGCAGGAGTTTTCTTCTGGAGATGGAGTTGTAGGCACTTGTGAGACACAATGATTGAGAAGTGAGCCATCTCTGAGATCAGATGTTCCCCAAATAAGGAAGAAGGTCTTGGGTGGCAATACCTGTATTTCTATTTAACTCTAGATTTAAGCACCCGGGCTTCTTTTTGCAAATGCTTTGCACTGAGTGCTTTTCTCCGTTTACAAATACAGTGGGATCAAATAGATGCAAAACCATGGGGCAAGCTTTTTGGTGTTCAAACCCTTGTCTTCAAAATCCCTGACTACAGAGGGATTTTTAAACGTAGCAGAAGCTGGTTGGCATAAATGAAACTGGGCAACTGTGCATAAATATTCTACCTGCATGAAATTCAAGTGCAAAACATCATGCAGTGAGTTTTGGGGAGAATTTTTTAGCACTCATTAACTTTGTTTTCAGAATTATGTTTGGCTGCTGATTCAGAGTCACAAGAACCATGGAAATCTTTGTATTGAGTGACAGGAATGCTTGATCTTTCTCGTTGCTATAAAATGTTACAGCCCGAGCATCAAGGAATCAGAACGAAGTTTAATTAGTATTAATTATTATTAATTAGTATTAAACTACTAATTATTTATTTATTAGTACTGTTCTATGAATGCTCTGAAACAGGTCATTAAACATTATTATGCACTATGATTATTTCACCACTCAGCAGAAAATGCCTCAGTGTTATCCTGAAAAAAATACCTTGAGCCACATTTAACATTTACATAGATTCTTAAGTCACTTTATAATCTATGTCTCATTTATGCTGCAATGCTATTATTCTAGGTCTTGAGGTGCTTGAAATCCAGTTATGCTGCTTTCTGCTTATTGTGAGAAAAAGCCCAAGATACCTGGGCTCTGATTTCTACTTCTAGGTCACTGTGGAACTTGACATCACTACTTATTCCTGGTGTTCATTTCCTTTATTTCCATATTGCGGTTGCACTGAGTTGCGTTTGTCTTAGTAGGCTATGTAGCATGTACAAATCTTGCTGGGGGAGATCTGGCTTTTTTGACTGTGAAGCATGTGTAGTATGCAATAATTCCTCACTGTTGTACAGCAGTGCTTTGTATGAATTTTTGCTTTTGTTCAAATGGAAAAATACCTTAATGATACTCTGCTAGAAAAGCTTTCAGACAATTTTCTTAGAGACAGCTGGGTAAAGCCATGTGCTGTGCTACATCTAAAATAATGTCTGGTTTAAAATTTATGTTTCTTTATAGCAAACTGCCCAGGTACAAGTAAGTCATCTGTTTTAACAGCTGTTGAGGCTTAGATTTGATGCTTTCATTCCAAACTCCATTACAGATTGTGAATGCTTATCTTATCTCACTGATCAAATAAAAAGCTATAGGAAAAAATATTGGTGTGCTTCTAAGAGCCTCATTCTTAACTTGTTTTCCTGAAAAGGGCGATAGTTGTGGAGATAGCTGCAGCAGTGTTTCAAAATCCTTTTTCTCTCTCTCTCTGGAAATTTTGGATGGTTTTTTTTAGGTTTTCATTGAAACGATATTTCCTGACTCATACAGGATTTTTTTTGTTTGTTTTTTTGTTAGCATGTATTAAAATAAACTGGAAGGAAAAAAAAGAAAAAAGAGTACAGATAAGCAGCTGGAAAATCTCGAAAGTATGAAACTACTGACTGAGATTTTGTGACCTTAAGTAACAATTATAACATCTGATTTTTAAATAGTACATACCTTCCTTTCCTCTCTGAAAACCTGTTACATGGTGTCCTTATCAGCTGCTGGTTTTCAGTCTCATTCTTCATATCTATGTATCATTAGTGCTTTTTTAGCACTTTCAAGATTACCTTCCAAAACATGACCTAGGTGGTTTACTTTGTCATCAGATTTCTGTAGGTTCTGTAAAGAGGACTTCTACTGACTTAGGGTAGAAGTGTTACCCCAGAAGAGGAAATTTCTGTTTAAACTGTTTCATGTACTATAGCATAACACCCCTCCTTTTCTATGACTGTGCCCCATAGTGACACTCGAATGTTGGGCACAGTACTGACGCTGTGAACAGTGGGAACACCAGGAAGAAATCTCAAACAGCAGAGATGACATGGCAAATCAGTAAGTGTTACAAAACTGGAAAACTTGAGGAAAAGATTTCTTGTCTCTGTATGTACAGGGATGTCCTTTTCTTCTTTTTTTTTTACATTAAAATAGGTTGCTTTCAGAGCTAACACCACATAGGACTTGTTAATGTAAAAGAAGCTGCCATATAATAAGCATCTTTGTCATGAGCCTCTGTGCAGTTTATGCTGCTGGTGGTATTTAAGGAAATCTCTTTCACTAGTCTGCAATACAAAGAACTTTGGACTAATGGTAATATAAATGCTTGATAGGGAAACAGTTGGGAAACGAGAAGGGACTCCATTGGTGGGAATAAGCCCTAATAAGAGTGGCATTGTCTGTATTCCCAGCTTTTGCTGTTCTTGAGGACAAGGTGGTTGCTAAGCAATGGCAGTGTAGGACAGGCAGATTCTGAAGCTGTTAGGTCTGCTTGACATGGGAATTTCACAGTTCAGACTTCCAAGGAAATGATAGGCAGCTGAGTGAATCCAGCAGTGAACCTCCCAGTGTTCTACCTGGTAGAAATCTGACAAGCCTTTTAATATCTGAGCTCCCTGGGTGGCACATCCTTTCCAGGTAATGACAATCTGTGCCAGGTGTATCTGATTGCACCCAGTTGCTCAATCTGGGGTACGAAGCAGGGACTCCATCAGTGTTTGTCTGCCCGTTATTATAGGTAATTTGCTAGCTCTCAGTTTTGTCCAGTAAACACAGGCTCCTCTAAAGATCGCTTTTTCCATATGGAAGACAGAAGGCTGTATGAGTTGCAGGATTTGTATAATTGCCATCATTAGGTGGACTGTCTGACCTTACACCTCACCAGTGTACACATTTACAGCCCCTGCACAACAAACTTCAAGAAACAATGCAAACCTTTAAAGTACCGACAATCTATGTGATATTTTCTCCAGCAATGAAACATAATACACTTGACATTTAGAAATATGTAAGTAGATACAGATGGAAAAACAGCTTCTGAAGCATGGCTTGTCCCAGAAGTGTGAACTAAAACGCAACACAGGGGAGAGGGAGAGGAGCAAAAATTGCTTAGTATAGGGAAAGAAAAAATTAAATCCTAGAAAGCCAGATAAACTTAGATGGCAAAAAATTTAACTCAAAGATACAAGTTTACTCAAAAAAATTTTGGAGTATACCAATGCAAAACAAGTAAGCACAAAAAGGTGTTATATAGAGAAAGCGGGAGCAAAAGTGAAGCAGTTAGAAGATGGTGGCAGAGTCAGGTTTCTGGAAAACAGAGATAAAACTTAATGGCTATACAGTAATAGAAGTAATAAAAAATTGATGGTTATAATGGACAGAGATGGAGTCACAGAAATAGATGACGATTCATTGGAAAACTCTGACAATGATAACTCTGACCTAGTATGCAGAAGGAAGCACACAGTTCAGGCTGAGTCTCTATTTAAAGGAGAATATAAAAGGACAACATAAGCAGGTGAAGATAATATCAGAAATGCCAAAGGAACAAAATGAGAAAAAACTATCAAGAGTCATCAGAAATATACTGGTAGCGACTGAGGGACACCAAGAATTGGTCTACTGCACAGCAAAAAAGAGAAAGCTATTAATTGACAAAGTTGAAGTGTCCGAAGTGTTATGTAGCTTTTTTGGTTATTTTTATTGAAAGTGTCATCTCTGATCAGATAGAATCTAAGAGTGTGAACCCAGAGCTCTAAGTTCGGTTGCAATCTGCACATAGTTGCAGGCACAGTGGTGGCGTTTTGTGCCACTTGTGTAAATCTAAATGAGTCTAAATGACTTTCTAGTGCTACAGAAAGTTGACATCTAGCATACAACGTGCACAATGAGACGTTTACGGGAGCTTACATGCCCTGAATTTGTCAATATCTTGTGTTAAGAAGGACTTTAGAAAGCTGAAGAAGCAGCCTTTGTTTTGCTCAGGTTAAGTTGGTCATGTATTGGAAAGATAATGAAGATCTCTGAAAACAAAGTTGACCTGTATTTGTCTGGAAAGGCCATATAATTGCTGTACAGCCTACGTAGAGTGTACTTCACTGAACTGCATAATGTTTTAGTGCTAGCAATTTGATATGCAAAATATTGTACTAAAGCCTTGGCACTCAGGGGTATCTTCTGTTGTAGAAAAGGAAAAATAATCCACAGCAATTTAATTCCATCAGCTTCCCCAATCACTTCAAGCAATTAGTTTTGAAATTTTTTAGCTGAAATCTGCATAAAACACATCCTTTCCTCTAATCCATTTTACAAGGGGCAGATTTATTTCTTACTTCTCACTGCTGAAGGTGAGGAACAAGAGGGGAGAGTTTGCTTGGGCTGCAGCAGGCGCCAAGAAGAGCAAGCTGTCAGTATAATGGGAGCAAGAGACTAGTTGATCCCTGCTAATGAAAGGAGGTCATTCATAAACAGAATGCTCTGAAAATGGATGGTTGTTACATTTTTAGGTCTGGAATTGGTAGACAAGGAGAAAACTAGTGAGAAAATTGAGGTAGACCAGGCACTCTGGGAGTGCTTGGATGGGCAAAGTAGTTGAGAGAATAAGAATAGCACTTGTTTGCATGTACTTAGCTTCTGTGACTGAATTTCATGTGAATGTAGGATAAATATTCAGTGGTGTGGCTTAAAGCCTGGCTTTTGCTGCTTTCCACCACTGTTTGGAGTACCAAAGGCTACCCTGCATGGGTAAACCTCAGGATCCAAAACCAGGACTTTAAAAAATCTGGGGGCTTTTTCATACATAGCCCAAAGACATGTAAGAGACCCCTTCTTGGAATTAACTGTCTGAGTAGTATCCATTGTGACTCCAAGGATGGTATTATCTTAGGATCATAGAAAACTGTGTTTATTCTATTTCCTGCTGGGGTATGTAGTCAAAAGAGTCCCACTGTGAAGTAGACTGGATTGCCTCTCTGGTTTTCAAAGTGTCTAAGAAAATTAAGTGGTGCAGTGGGAAGGATTGGTTAGGCTGAAAGTTCTCTTATGTGTCTCTTTAATGAATAGAGTTGCTTTTATTTTGAACTCTTGTACTGATTGTTTATGTTAGGGATATACAAACCAATTATTTTATGATGTGTCAGTGCATTTAGAGTAGCTACAAGTGTTCTAAAACTAAATTAATAGTCTCTGATATTCCCAAGTCTATTAACCCACTTGAATGTCTTCATATAAAATAGCATAATTGTTTGCAGTTGCTTTTCTCCTCACTCACCTAATTAGGAGCAGAAAAAAAAATTGTTACACTTTGGAAAATAGGGGGTAATTCTCATTTTCAGATGAATTAATTTTTTCTTGTTTGGGTCAGTGATTCATTGTTTTATTTTTTGGACTACTGCCTTGATGTTTCACTATCTCTGTACGCCTAAATATGTACTTATGCTGACTAGTAATGAAGGAAGAGAAGAAAGAAGAAACAGCCCTGATCTGAATGGGAGATGCTGGAGCTCTACATGCACAGTCGTGCAACACTGACAATGATATAAAGGGCATACGAAGTAATCTCATCCCATGGCAAGAGAGGGGATAAGATCTCCTTTACCCTTCCGAGGAATCTTATGCTAGACAGGTACTAATGCAAGAGCAGTTATTCTGCTTCACGCTGGAGTAGATTCAAAATTCAAGGCTTGTACTGTAGCACTCATGGAGGGGAGATCCCATGGTTAGACCTAGCAGCTGGGACTTAACTTCACCTTTCTGTTTTTCCCCAGTGTCTGATGTGATCTTGTTAGGATTCTTAGTGCCAGATTTCCAGAAGCTATTTAGGCAAAGTCCTGTGGGTTTCAGTTCTGTTGGAAGTGGGAAAATGTCCTTAGCTTTTGTGCCAGAGGACAGCAAACAATGGCGATAATCTGCTCCCATTTATGGGCGTATGGATGAAAGTGATGCAGTCCAGTTCTACAGAAATTGTAATGGAGGTGGGTTAAAAATGTGCTTGTCCTATCACAACAGTTCCTGCTAAAAAGTTTTTCCCTCAAAACACCATCTGAAGGAACTCAGTGCCCGGTGTCATGCATGCCCTTGATTATTTGTTAGCTTGCATTTGCTTTTCTGATACTCCAGTACAGGTATTTCTACAGACTAGATGTGTCTTAATATGGCTGTGTAGGCATTCAGGGAGTGACGTAAACACATAGGACAATTATATTCTTCTGTGGACAGTTTTCTGATTTCAAACTGGCAGAAGTTTTAAGTGCTCCCAGATAACACAGTTCAAATTACCTTTGAGGAAAACTTGTCTGGTTTTAATTTCTGGCACATTTGACCAGCACAATGTTTTAAAAGCAATAAAACAGTGTATGAAAAAAGCCATATGCGTGGATGCAACTTTAAAAAGGTCAGGTTAAAAAGAAAAAGATGGAATTAATTATAAAGCTTTTGGACATCTTTGCTGCCTTTGTTTTAGGGTTGAAAATTAAATGAGTAAGTGGAGGGAGGAATATAATGCCACTTCTACTACTATGTTCCTGGAAGTTTTCTCTCTGCATACAGGAAAGATTAGAAGAGTTTTGCAGACAAACCAGAAGTTGGAAGTGAGAAAGACTTTTTTTTTTTTTTTTTAAAAAAAAAAAAAAAAGAAAAGGAAAAAAAGAAAAAAAGAAAAAACAAGCATGGGTTCCTCCCATTCACTTTTTTCCCCTCTTTAGATTTTATTTTATTTTACCAAATATGAACCAAAATCTCAGTCTATATTGCTGCCCAAAGCAGCTTTTCAGCATAGGTCCCATTTCCTGTTAAAGTAGTAGAATTTTCCCATTCACGTCATGAGCTTCATCTCATCTCTTTAACTACCTGAAAGTGTAGCACCTTTCAAATTTTGGAGTAAGTCATTGTGAGCTACAAGCTATAGGATGTCAGGGTCCTTTTGGAGAAAATGAGTAAGTAACAATACAGAGACATTTAAAGTTTCCACACTGGGATTTGAGATAGTAAGAACAGATAATCTATTTTTGGTTTTTCTTCATCATAACAACATGTTTTTTCTTGGTGTCTCCAAGTGTTACGGTAATAGCAGGAGAAAATGAAAATTTTGAATTTGCAGTAGCTTCAGAACCATTTAGCAAAAGCAAATAGAATTTTATGTCCAAATGATTTCTGGGCAGCAGTGAAGGCAGAAGGAAGAGATTTTCCATAAGAAAACCTAGAATTAAAATCTGAAAAATTTGGGTTGAAAAATGCTGTACGATGCTTCACAGAATTGTAGCTCCAGTACATCCTGCTTTCATTACTTTCCATAGGCTAAGTTCCCAATTAAGAGACAGTAATATGATACATCACAGATTTTCTTTCTTGAGACCAGAGCCATAAATCATGAAAGGGTGTAATGTATTATATAGCATGTAGTCACCAGTGGAAGGCTAAAACCACATAGCTACTTTCACAAGAGAGTGAATAAAACATACAAAGATTAATATTTCTCTTTTCTACAAAGACGTGAAAAACATTCATTTAATCAACCATTTTATTTTGTCATGTTTTGCTTTCCTATCAACTTAGTTTAGGTAGAAGTTTTTCCACAGTTCCTACATTTCAGTCTTGAAAATGCTGATGCTTACCTGGAAAAACTATATTGCTGAAAGCAAATGTAAATTTCTTACGGTGTTGAACTGGCAAATATATTGGTAATACTGTAACATAAACTCAGGACAGCTGTGGTTTAAGTATATTTAAGTAATTGGAATCTGAGATATTTGGATTATCTCAACAAAAACAAAGTTGAGTGAGAGAAACTCAAGAAAGAAGCTTTTACAGAAAGATTTATTAAGGAATTTGGTTATTAGTAACAGTCTTACTTGCAAACTGAATATTTGGTCTGCTTTGTCTTTGTTTTTCCAGAGAACATTGTGGGATATTGTATGTGTGAAGAAAAGGGGATTTGAACTGATTTAGACTATTTCACTAGAGCATCACTTGGCAGCTAGTTCTAAAAGCAATAGCAGTTACTTCTTGCAGAAGAGTTTTCCATCTTTCATATTGCCATTTGATTCTGATTTGACTGAACAGTTTGCTTTTCTTAAAAGCCCTAGAGTTACTGTTTATTTGACTCAGTCATTTGAGTCATCATTTTTAACCACTGTGGGCAAAGCATCCTTTTATTATTTGTGAAATGGCATTAGCAATCCAACCCTTGGCTGAGGCTGGTGTTACAATCAGACTTTGGTAAACCTATAGGTTGTGCTATGCAGTGCTTTCTGACTGGGTTATGTCAGGATCTTCTTTGGGACAGTGCTTTTGGAATTTTAACTGTGTGAAGAAATCAGAGAAACTTTGAAGTCTGTTCTCCAATCTGATCCAGTAAGATTGAATTTGAGAATATCTTTTGGGTGTGTAGCAATTAGTAACTTTATGCTAGGATAGCTATAAATACTTTTTCCTTTCTGCTTTTATTCAACATTTGGCAAAAGAGTGTATCCTTTTACAGCACACACATCAATTCAGCATGTGTATTGAAAGTGTAGGAGGATTAACAAGGACATTAAACGTCAGACCAGTGTGGTGGTCTCTTGTGGGTACCTTCTTGCAGTGACTCTTCTTACCCTGAGGCAATTCTTCATTCTGTCCTTGAATCCAAACTAGAAATGGTTTAACCTTTCTTCATTACTTACCCCATCTGTCTTCCACCCCTTCCCGAATCCCACTTTTTGTTGTTGTAGCACTTATTGCTCTATGCATGCTGCCACCAGTCTTATAGCATCACTCAATCAATTATAAACCTCTCAATCAGTACAAATGCATGAGGTCCAGGAAGGAGTATTTGTGGGACATTGCACTTAGTTGTTAGGTCTAATTTCTTTGCTCACCCTTTGCTACCAGGTCTATCACTAATGAGGGGAAAAGAAACCCATGCTCACCTTAACAAACTTTGCAGACCAGCTGGTGCTGCTTAGCACTGTGGTCTGATTCCTGCTTGCATCAACCAGTGACTCAGTAGTAAGGATTAGTCAACAGGACAGAAAATGCAGAAACTGGCATGGTATTTAAGAATAACTGGGTGTATATCCATATCCTTCCTTAGGGCCAGGAGGTGGAGTGCTTACTCATGATGTTGATACAGAGAACTTATAGAATGGGAAGACCAAGAAGATAATAAGACAGAAAAGCTATGGGCTGTTCTTAAACCACAATTTTATGGAGTTGTTTAAAAGCATTAGGGAAAATGGTCAATTCAAGGTGGAATTGGCATGGCAGGAGGCTATGAAGTTGGCTGAAAAACTGGGGAGCCTTTCTTATGAAAGGAGATGAAAATAACACGTATTGGGTGCCTGCAAAATGGATTTGGAGAGAAATGACTGATCTTGATATACTTATAGGAGAGGTAATCAATGCCAGGGATTGGTGGGAGAAGAATGATTTAACCTACACTGAGGCTTTATAAATTGTCATCTATCCTTTCACTTGAGCTGGAGATGAGAGAAATGCAACAGAGCTTCTTGAATAAATTTTTCAGTTTAATTTGTTCCACTTGGCTTCAGACCATGCTTAGCATTTGTCTTAACAACCCAGGCAAAAGCAGTTTTTACTTAAAAGGGGACAAGTAGCAATCCAGCATTGATAGCAGTTATCTGAGGGCTATATCACATTGTAAAGTAACAAATATTACTAGAAATATTTGGAGGTTATAAAATATACAAGTTGTCATGGGTATTTTGGGTAATTCTCAGTGAGAAAGGGAATACGTAGTTCAGGAGACTACTTCATGTATACGATAACACTTTTGTACTTTGAAGAGACATTTTGAAATGTAGATACTTCAAAGGTTATTGCGTTGCCTAAGTATTTTGTTATGTAGAGCATATTCATACCTAACTTTCCCATTGGATGGGAATTTTGAATCGGTATCTCTTAATCTATGAGGATCTCACTGGCGCTCACAAGAATAAAAGCCGTCTTTAGCCTACAGTAGAAAAAGGATCTTTGTGAATGCTTGTACATCAAAAAGGGGAAAAAAATCATATTGAACTGCACCTTGCTAAATAAAGGAGCAATATTTTGATTTTCCTTTATGTGCAGTTCTTACTGCTAGAAGGAAACTGCCCATGTTTTGTAGAAGAAACTGGAGGCTTTAGTGTGGAGCTGTGTAGTTCATGCTGCTCTTTTCTTCCTGTATGCTCCTCTGTTCTTGGTGCTCTCTGCTTAGCTGCTGCCTTACCTCTAACTTACTCATTGTCAAGAATAATCAGAACTGGCATATTAAATAGAGGTGGCTGAGTAAAATGCACTGCTTATGTTGTGACAAGTTTTACCAATATTTGTCAAATACAATAGCTAGTCAAATACTACTTGGAAAATACAGGATTTGATAGCTACCAATGGCATACCAATGAATTAATGTGCTCAAGACATTTTTATTTTTAGTGTTCATTCAACAGTAATTTATTTTCTGAGGGCTTTGAAACACATACCTGTTTTTCTGTGCCTAATTCCGATCCTTTAACTCCTACTGAGCTGTGACAGAAACACTACTGAAATGAGGGTTCAGATACCCACAGGACTTTGGAACCCAAACTTCCTGTTTTCTAGAGGAATAACTAGTGACTATTGCACCTTTGTCCTGTTGAGCTATTTTTAGTTGGTGGGTTTTTTTTTTTTGAGGGGAAAGTGGTACTGTGTGGCCACCTTCTCATATGACATGGGAGAAGACATGCCTTATATCGCCATATAGAATCACAGAATAGTTTGGGTTGGAAGGGACCTTCAAAGATCATCTAGTCCAACCTTCCTGCAATGAGCAGGGACATCTTCAACCAGACCAGGTTGCTCAGAACCACATCCAGCCTGGTCTTGAATGTCTCCAGGGATGGTGCATCTATCATCTCTCTGGGCAATTTGTTCTGGTGTTTTACCACTCTCATTGCAAAGAATTTTTTCCTCACATGCAGCCTGAATCTCCTCTTTTAGTTTAAAATCCTTACCCCTCCTCCTATCACAATAGACCCTGCTAAAAAATCTCTCCTTGTCTTCGTAAAATGGTGACACTAAGTGCTACTGCTGTTCTCCAGTACGGCTGTGCTTGGGTCTTGATAATATTATGTTAATATTTTAATTTTTAATGTACATAGGTTATGCTTAGATGTGAGCCATGTTGTTCAGCGTGACTGTGCTTTTTTCTGGCCATGTTTGGGGGCAGAACTTTACATGTCTAAGGATGCTGACCCTCTGCAGTGGCTAGACAGGATTTCTGCACATCCTGCTAGTATTTAGGCATCAGAGTGAAAATGAGCCACTGAGATCCACTTGTGGATTGAGTCTTGTCCTCTAAGTCAGTCCTTAGTAGCTCATATTTTTAAAGGTATGTTGGTGGTACACTGGGACTCTGATCTGATGTGCACCTTGTTGGATGATTGAACAGTTGTGCGGCAAAAACGTGTCTCTTCTGCAGCAGATTAGGTGATTTTTCTCACCTCACTTTCTCCTGTACAACTCCAATGTAGTATCCTGTATAAATATAGACTCTAGACTTGAGTCAAGCTATTCATTCTGAAGAGTATAAAATACATAAGTTGAAATGTTAATTGAAGGAGGATATTGGCACACCATTAGGTTGTGAGGATGGAAAATGTTCTTTATGTATTAAAATAATAATAGATTTTTTCAATTATAAATGTGTGTTTGAAACCATTCTTCAGTCTTGAGTGCTACACAGATCAGAGCAAGGTGCAGTGACAATTGCCTCACAATTTCTGGCCATCCCAACTTGTAGCATTTTGGTTCTTTTGGTGACTCCGTTTATGTTTTATGTTCCTATTTTTTTCCATATTGAGTGAAATGGCTTTTGTAAACAACTACAAAAATTAATGGAAACTTGAAAGGAAAGGTATGACTTTACAGGATTTTCCTTGATGGGGTAGTCCAATGAAAATAATAGAGGTTAAATGCCTAAGGGATCTGTATTGAGCCTACAAACACTCTGTCCATACAGACTTGAATATGAAAACAGACATATTCATAAAGAAATTTGGTATAAACTCAAAGCAGGATGATTGCTTTCTGTTCAGCCAGATGGTTTATTTCAAAACCATACTGCAGTTTTAGCAAAATATATCTTTATTTTCCAAAATACCTGTAATGAAAAATAGGCACATTTTGTTGTTTGCAAAGGCATTCTGCAGAAGTATTTAAAGTAGAAGGAAAGAAATGCTAGTGGGTTTTAAGGAGAGAAAGCGAGGGCTTGGCAGGCGCTGTTGAGAATAAAGCTCCCATCGATTAGAAATTTGTGAAGGTCGCCGCCATCTAGTGATGAGATGTTGAAGATGTTGCTTAGAACTAAACCATACCAAAACGCGAAGCGTCTTTTCCAGCTGTGTTTATATTCGCCCAGCTCACTGGGTGCATCCTGAGCCAGTGTTTTTTCCTTTGTGTGTCTTGTGACACATAAGTTAACTGAGAACAGGAGGGACTTACTGAGAGTCAGTGTATTTGTTCCTGTTGACTGTTTTTGCATTACAATCCTAGAGCATAGCTCTCATATAACTGACAGTATTTGAAGACATTTTAAAATGAAAATAACAATCCAGGAATTAAACTCCAACTGTGAGGGCAATGAAAGTTACTCACAAACACAAGATGGACAGCGCATGTCCTCTTTTATGAACTGCCTTCCCCATGAAGAACTTGGGCAGTGCCACAATTTTAGTTTAAGAAATTAAAAAATGTAGCTAAATGCACCCACTTCTTGTTCCTGGCTTAGCAAATTATTTGAGCACTTTGTATCACCAGGGATGTGAGCAGTCCTCAAATGTTTCAATCTGGTTTTAAAATTTCCAGTAAACTAATTGTTGTCATCTGAACACAAGGGCAGTACAGACTGCAACTGGTTTGGGAAACTTGCATCTAGTTTTGCATGTTCTAGGAAACTCTAAGAACCTGGTCTGTGCACATGAAATCTACATCTGGTCAGTATCTACAAGGGTAACTTTACTATTATTTTTTAGTAGGCATGCTTTCTTGGGTCCTATTTGTGTCTGTGTGATTTCTTCTGAATGCCTTTTCTGTATAAACAGCAAAGAACATGATGGTGAAAGAAACACAGCAGTGGGTTGAAAACAGGCTTTTGGCTAACAGCTATTGGCTTGGAATTCCTATTCAAATAAGAGAGCCAAAGTATCTACTTTGTGTAGTAGTTCAAACAAACTTTGAATACTGATGAGCTCAGCCAGATGTGAAGATGGATGGAACTTTAAAGACTAACAAGCAAAATCCACAGTTGCCTATGCAGTTGGAACATTATGCTAACCCGAACCATTAAATTAGAAAAAACAGCCCTGGCTTCACTATTCCTTTCTTTACCTCAAACGTAGTCTATCAAGAGAGCCGCAGCTTGCTTCCTACCCTGAGGCATGCCTGAGGTGACAAGCTGATCTGACCACTGTTCCCACAGCCTGTGACACCCATAGGTGGTGTTGAGGAGCCTGAGAGTGGCTGGGGGCTGTTCTGCTTAAACTGGTAGTTGCTCAGAGAAGCTATAGTAAAAAGCAGCAGCACCTTCTCACCATGGCCCTCCTGAACCAAGTGGTTGTACTTCTGCCACATAACCCAGCCTGCTACGTGCTCCTGTCCTACATCCCAGTATGTGTGTTGGATCCTGGAGAAGTCACTGTGTCCTTAAATACTTAACAGAGGAATATGTGGGGATAGGGCCAGCTAAAAGATTTAGCTTCCCAAGCTCTGCCCCAGTTCACATAAAGAGGCCTGTTGGTAAGTGACTGTGGAGCAACTCCACTGATTGAATTGAAGATACTGCCTCAGCAAAACTGCAGTTCACATGAAGATTGTGATGCTTACTCCAGTGTGTGTACATGCTTCTGAACCCTCTATAAGCTTCAGGCACTGGAAATGTCCTTTTAGGACAGAATTACAATAATTGAGCCTTCTGGCCCCAGATGTGTATGTTACTGTTGCTAGGTCGCTGCATTATGAAAAAGGGACAGCTTGTGCCTCTGAAATTTGTTTCTTTTCCAGAGCTGATTGCCACCTACCAGCCAAAATCTGATGACCTTTCTGAGAAAGGAGCATAATCAAAAGTGTCATCAAGGTACTTAATCTGGTTCATTATCTCAGCAAGCATCCCTTCAACAGCAGGGGCATGAAGGAAGAGAGCATCATCATAACAATGACCTTGACCGATCAGCTAGACTTCTGATTTCCCTGAATAAAATTGTGCTAGCAGCACACATTGCAGCAATCAAACTCAATCTGTTTTGTACCACTAGTCTAAGTTTATTATAGCTGACTTGCAGTTCTAAAGGGCCTGTTGCCCAATCATCTAGTTTAAATATTACTCCAGGGACAAAGCTAAGTGGTGCTAAGCCACAGAAAGTCTTGAGGACAATGCAGGGAATAAGTATCTTAGAGCTGCTTTTATGGATACAGACTTCTGGATTTATTTCCTGCTAGAGGTCAGCTAAGGAGATTGTCTTTTTACTAATACTGAAAAACAGCAGTCTACTGTTCAGGCAGGTCAGTGACAAAAGGAACCAATCCAACCAGCAAAAGAATGGATACTGCAGTCCTTACAAAAATAACCAAAGTCTTCTAAGTTGAACAAATATCAAATTGCAACTAGGGAAATTATTGAAGCTTGCAGGTTGAGGAACTATTCTTCTGACCTAGTATGACAAAGGTGAAAAGCCCTCAATTTCTTAATATATGTGGGAAAGTACAAGGACACTTTCACTCTTTAGCTACTGCCTAGCTGGTAACCTCTATATTCACAATGTCTTCTGGGTCTGGCAGTACTCAGTATTTTCAGTACTGATGGAAATGGTACTGTGGTGTTTGCAGGCAGCATCAATCTGTAAAAGGTGCTTAGAAAGACAGGGTGGGAATTCAGAATTATTTTGATGAATGGGAAGAATCCTCTGGGGCAAAAAAGAAACCACAAACAGGATGAACCTTGGTGGCACCAAATACAGGATACCCGAGGACTGCAGGGTAAAAAATGATAAAATCCCATGCGTAGAAACAACAGGCTAAGTAAGGATGAGAGCAGGTTAAAAAAGGACTAGAAGATAATACTGATACTGCTGGATCATAAAGATCTTGTGGTAAGAGAAAGTGATGGGCATTATTTGTAAGGTGTGAAGTAGTGCATTTTCTCTCCTTGGCACCAGGAAGGATTCTGCTGCAATGTTTATTATAGTACGAGGGAAGCATTACAGCTTAAGAAGTTCACTGAAAAAAGAAGACTGGTAATGACAGAATAAAGCTGTATGACTAAATATTGAAGAATTTTGGATTATTTAATCCTCAACAAATTGAGAGGTGATCTAGTCTTTAGATAGATTTTAGTGAAGTTGCAGAAATATAAGAAACTATTTTCTACATGCTGTACAGACAGGATAAGAAACTGTCAATTTAAATTGCATAAAACTTTAAGTTAGATAGATCGCAGTATTTTCTTATAGTAAATATAGGCTTATACTGGCGTGTGTGAATATACTGGCAGAAGGTAGTGGAGTCTAGAGTTTTGAAAACAGACAAGACAAAAATCTATCAGGAATGTGTTGGGGATACCTGATCTTAAAGAAAGGAATGAGAGAAAATGGAAAAAACCTACCTCCTTCAAATTTCTCCCACCCTTATTTTCCATCATGAAAATGGGACCTTCTCAGGGAAAAGCATCTATTTAGCTTTCCCTGTAAACTCAGCAGTTCCTCAAGACGGCAGACCATTGTTTCAAGTTTTTAAACTCAAGGAGAACACAAAGACTGACAACCAATTCTTTACATATATATATCTTTCAAAATGACTCACACTTGGCAAATTTAGCAGCTTTCACTGATGACCATGATCAGTGAAGATAGAATCATAGAATAGTTAGGGTTGGAAAGGACCTTAAGATCATCAAGTTCCAACCTCCCTGCCATGGGCAGGGTCATCACACACTAAACCATGTCACCCAAGGCTTTGTCCAGCCTGGCCTTGAACACCACCAGGGATGGAGCATTCACAACTTCTTTGGGGAACCCATTCCAGTGCCTCACCACCCTCACAGTAAAGAACTTCTTCCTTATGTCCAATCTAAACTTCCCCTGTTTAAG
>WYDI02010698.1:0-31384 GCA_009867235.2 Psittacus erithacus | reverse complement strand
TTCAAGGCCAGGTTGGACACAGGGGCTTGGAGCAAGCTGCTCCAGTGGAAGGTGTCCCTGCCCTTGGAACTGGATGAGCTTTAAGATCCCTTTGAAACCAGGTTGTGATTCTATGTTTAAAACACAGAATTTCACCTCTATGTGGCTGTCAAAAGTTCCAGCTCGGGGGGTGAACGATGAGAACCCTCATGTTCTGCATGCGGTGTTAAACTCAGCCTCCTGGCACCAAACCAGCCTGCTTGGCTTTATGTAATCAGGGACCCACCTGACCAGAAATGCATGTGGCTAAGCCGCTTACCAGTGCTTGGGTTTGATGTATTACACTGGGTATTTTGTGTACAGCCAGAGGGAAAGAGAATAAATTCGTTAGTTTTGAAAGATAGGCCCTTATATCTATTAAATTTAGTTCTAATGTTTTGTTGTGTTTCGTGCTGTCAGCTGCAATCATGTTCTTGTACGAGTTTATCCATGGCAGCCCTTCGTTTTGGGTTATATCTTTAGTGCCAGTCGCTCTTAACTAGTGTGTGGAGTCAGAATTGCTGCTCTTGGTGGCACTTCATAGAATCCCAGCCTGGTTTGGGCTGGAAGGGACCTTAAAGCTCATCCACCTCCAACCCCCTGTGGTAGCATCTGGGCAAAGTCTTAGCTCTCAAGCCTGCTGAACAGTGGCTAAACAGAGTGTAAATTCATCTTCTTTGCAGGTTTCTTCTTGGGGGTTTCCTCTTCTGAACCTTGGAAATTCCCACCAGTTATTCCAACTGGCAGGATTTTGCCCTGGTGAGCAGTGTGGTGGGTTGCTGTGGCTACCTCCAGTTGATGGAGCTGTGTCTGAAGTTGGTATTCTGTGCAGCCTGCTTCAAAGAGGCTTACAGAAGAGATGCAATCGCCAGCTCCTTGGCTTGGTGCCTTTTGTGTCCTTTGGGACTGAAAAGCAGCATGAAATGATGACTTTGGGTCTGAGTTTTGCAAGTCACCAAATAGGAAGGGCTTAGAAATGGCCATCACAACTGCAACCTGGAAAGAAACCCACAGAAGGTGAGAGCTGACTGTTCTTTCCCAGCTGTGGCACTGAAGCTTCGTGTGTCCTGGCTCCAGGGTTAGGGTTAGGGTTACAGTTCTCCTCTTGGCAGTGTGACTCCAACCTGGTACCATGCAGAGGTGCTGCGTGGATGCTAAGCGTGCTTCAGCACTCAGATGCCAGGCTTTGGCCCGGTGACAGGGATGCATTTAAGTGATTGCATGCAGTAGTTTCTCTCTAACAACATTACAACAGTCGCAAGTGTCTTTTGATGCAGGTCAGGACAGACACAAGCACACGGTGATGTCTAGGGCCATGGTTCTGGCTGACTGTAACAGCAGGTTGATAGCGAAGTTTCCATTTAGGAAGGGTCGTTTTACTGATGACTTCACTTTTAAACAGAGGTAATGTTTAACCTCGAAAGTTCCCTTATTTAGGGCCTTTTTTCTCCTCCAACAAACACTTGCTGCTTAGGTTCTGTTTTCAGATGTCTGATAGGTTCTGAGGTGTCGTCAGTGTTTTGAGGGTTTAAATTCTTGCATTAGTGTTTTACTCTTCTGTTAACTATACAACAGGAGCTTGCATTTTCTCACACAGATGCTGTGCTTGGCTTCTTTAATCTGCCACCTCAAAGCACTAAAACAGTCAGTGAGGAGACCTCAGAAATGGTCTCTTGATGATGCTGTAGCAGAGATGAAACAGCCTTGGTGAAGTGCTGGGTATTTTCCAGGAGTTGCCCTATGCTAACTGCAGTACTGGAATCAAAAGCCAAACATTTGCATTTCTCTTTCATCTTTGGGCTGTTCTTTAAAGGCTCTTGTGTTGTTTTTAGCTCCAGCTCCTGCTGAAAGCTTTCTCCTTCTTCTTTGGGGTTTTGGGGTGGTGAATCCCACCAGTTCTGACGCCGTGGTGTGGTGTGACAGGAACAGAAAGCAAAGGCTTGCCGTTGCCATCTGTCACAATGAACGTGATGCGCTCCTGTTTCAAGTGGATTTGGATTGCATATTCACAGCAGGAGCTGGTTTCTGCTTCGACGTATGGTAACCTCCGGCATAAAGCTTTTAATCACCAAGTTCTCTATGTGGTTTTGGGGCTTGGCATGACACGTTGCCAGGTCTAAGTTAAGTCCTAGGGGGTTTTAATCGCTGTTTAATCTTTTCCCATTCGTACTGGGACTAGTAACTTGCCAAAAATGATCCTCCATGAACTATAATTCGCTAATACCAAACACCAGTTGACTTCTTAGGCTGGTAGTGGTACAGTAATTGTGGCTGAAGTAGAGAGGGGCTTTAATCTGCTGAGTATTGCTCTGTAAAGATGAAAAGCAGCATGTTGATTCAGGCCTATGGTTTGAGCTCCCAATGACTGTATCAGCATTTGAACGTGAGTCTGTCTCTGCATAATTTATCAAAGCTCTTGCTGAAGAAATTGGATTTGATGTCTGCAGTGTTTCACACATACGTGTTTGGAAACCCTAAAGAAGGGAGCGGTGGCAGGATCCAGGCTGAGCACACCAGCCTGTGTTGAGGGGCTTGATCAGATATGAATTCTCAAGGGTAGGGTATGGCAGTGCTCACGTATGTGCTTCAATGCTGCTGCGTGTCCGCATAAAGGGAAACTGAGGGTGCACGTTATGGAAAGCAGTTATTACTCTTGAGTGGAGCATCATCCATCCCTGGAGACATTCAAGGCCAGGCTGCATGGGGTTCTGAGCACCCTGATGTCCTCATTGCAGGGCGTTAGATAACCTTTGAAGGTCCCTTCCAACCCAGACTTACTCAGTGATGCTCACAGCTCCCATTTGGACTGTTGGAATAAGATTAAGTTCCTCTATGTAGTTTGAGTTACAGAGTTTTAAATAACTGCTTTGTTTCCACAGTCTTAAAGTAGAGCCTCAAAACCTCAGGCAGTAGACAAGGTTTTTTCCTTGGGGGTCAGCCAAGAAAGTTGGGATTTTGGGTTGGCAACATGCTGGTGTATTAGAGCTAACCCTTTGGACATGGTGCTGAGGACTTAGGCAAGAACCAGACCCCAGAAGGGGCTGAGTGGGGTCATGGAATGAAGTTGGGGTGTTCCTGTGGATGTGTGGAGCTTGGGCCTGGCACAGAGTATTGTGTCGCAGCAAGAGAGACCTGCTGGAGTCTTGGGGAAGAAGTGTTCCTGCCCCTGTCACTCCTGATAAATGCTGTCTTGTTCAGATTGCATCAATACTTGCTCCGCAACAAAGCTACTCAGTACGTGGAGATTCTGTTTAGGGCAACAGCCGCCTGCTCGGAAGCAATTTACCACTAACAAAGGCAGGAGATGAATGGCCTGACAGAGCTCAGCCTTGATGCAGGGGAGGCTTTGCGCTGCTGTATCCCAGCCTTGGCCAGAGCTGACTTCATGGTTTGAATCACAGCTTGTGATTTGCTTGGATCTCCCCCACCCTCTGTGTTTATTGGTCTTCTCACTGTATGCATGTACAGATCTACTTGAGTTGGTGAACGAGAACTTTGGCTAATGACACTGAAAACCATCACCTCGGTTTGCATCCCCGGTGCTGTGTTCTATGCAGAGGGTTTAGATAGGAATTAATCCATCATTTGAAATGCATCTCACTTCAGGATGTCTTTGTTTCTCAGGTTTAGAGGCAAAGTCCTTTCGTCTTCTCTCCCTCTCCACCAGGTCCTTCCCTCAGCAGTGTGGCTCTAAGGAAGACTAACAAGAAGAGCTGGATTCCTAACATAGCTGTTAGGATGGCAGGAAGTCTTTCCCCATTTGTTTGCATGCAAATCCCACAATGCAGGCAAAAGGTGTGAAGTAGAGGCTGAAATTCCAAGGTTTGGATGCAACTACAGCATGTGCACGTCTACATGGGGCAAGATTTCCATGTGGATTGGTGTGATGAAGAGAATACTTCTCCCAGTATACCCGTATGGGAGCCTTTTCACAGGCCATCTACAGCATGTTAACTCCCTCTGTCATTGCAGGGCACTGACTAGAATGCATCATTGTCATCCTGTTGTAATAGATGCTGCTCTATTTCAAGATCATTCCTGTTCTGAAATGGCCTCTGTCAAACTTCATAGTTCTGTGTATGCAGACAGCCAAGCTGGTTGCTCCGGAGCAGAATACTATCTGGATACCCACAAAACTGCAAGCTTCATCTCTAGTGTAGAAGAGAAGTGCTTTCGAAGGCTCTAAATGGCCTTTTTCTTCAGGAGAGAAGCGAAGATGACTTCACTTCATTGGTGTCCTTGGTTTCAGTTTGGCTTTTTGGGATTCCTGTTGCTATATTGCAATATTTTGGCCAAAAGTTAGCTTTTCTCATACTGTTCTGCTGTTTCATTTAACAGCATGGGATGATTAAACCTGCCTTTAAGCTGCTTCTCGTGCCCTAATAGGGAGCTGGTAGGTTTTTACTGTTTATAACAGCCAGCTTTAACTACTGCAGATCAAGTAAAGCAGCGATTTTGATTTTGTAAGGATTTACCTTGGAATATCTCTTGAAATACATCTCCAGGCAGCTCCCATTGAGCAGTATGTATCTACATCACATCGAGATGAAGTTCTTCAGTGATGAAGAGGATTAAAATAGTCATTAAGCTGCAAAATACACCACACATCATGTAAAGCATGAAATAAAGATACATGCACATGCCGCAGTGGTCCAAACGATTGGAATGCATCAGGATGTGAGCATCATCAGCTCCAGCCAAGTTTGAGATGCTCCTGTTGCAGAGGGCTGAAACTGGAACTTAGTTTGCATATGAAGCAGTCATCCTGCTGTCTGAGGACACACTTTCTTGCTTTCATTTTCTCTCCTGTGTAGTTGGTCCCCCCTGCAACACCTTGGCTCCTGAGTGAAACTTCAAATCATGCGCTTTGCGGTCTTTGTTAGTGAGAAATACCTTTGGGAATAGCAGCCTCAAAGCAGAGCTCTGTCCTTATTATTCCCACCTCTCTGGGCTAATACATCCCTTTTATTGATAGGGATGAAGATGTAGGCAGCCTCTACTGGAATAGCTAGTCCTTTTGTCTTTGCCGTGCCAACCTTGACACACATCAATTCATTTTGGGCCTGTTTCCTAACCCATTTTCCTCCTCAATCTGATAGAATTCTCAGAGTCCTCTGAATGCTCCTGGCTTCATAGCACAAATTCACCTAGTACTGGTGTCACCATTGTCCAGGCTAGCTGGGCATTGTGCAGGGAGAGGCAGCCTCCAAGCGAATTCAGGTTTAATCTGTTTAGGAGCTCTAAATGGTTATTTTTTTTCTAAGGTGTCCAAAATAAGGGCACGAAACTGAGCTATGTTTCTAACTGTCTCATGCTATTGCATCATCGAGCTTGGATTTCAGCGTGTTCTCAGATGCTGATGTGTTATGATGTCAGACATCCCTCTATATTCCATAGGGCTTATCCACAGCAGTGGTTTACCGCATTCTGATGAGGTTACTATTGAATGTTTGCAGCTGAGATGCAGGTTTAGACTTAAAAACCCACCTGAATGGGCCATGTCTGGAGTCAATCAGTGAAAATAAAACCCCAGCTCCCCGGGGGTAGAACTTTATTGCAACTCTTTCATCCTCTGACTTAGAGAAAGCTCTAATGAAACTGCTCAGCCTGTGGCTAGGCAAATAGTGAGAGGCCTTTAGCATCAGTGCACAGATCAGTCTATGCTCCAAGCGCGGTCCTAGGGATGGGATTTACATGTGAAGCCAGTGTTCCCATTGCTGTCCCTGTCAGCTTGGAGGGCCAAGGGAGGTTAAACTTGTTTATGTCTTTCTCACTCAAGTGTGGATCACTCTGGATAAGAGCGTCAGAACAAGCAAAAGAGCTTCTCTGAGTACCAGTAGTTACTGCCTTCTGTCCAATAGCCTTTTCCAAACAGGAAAATAAAGAGCTGCTTGGAATCCTTGTGTTCAGAATACCACATCTTGGAAGTATTTCTTTACTGGAGAATACGAAGTCTTTAGGGAAAAAAAGCCAGTTTTGCTGCCGTGATGGACAGCCCGGGCAAAGGGTTTACAATTTAAGAGATGAAATAGCAATACCTCTGAGAGACCTTGAAGAGGATTTGAGGTGATGGAAGTTCTCGATGTGTGCTGCCTGTTTAAGGCACAATGAAGTTGGGAAGTTCAGAGAACTGACCATCATGTGTATGCAGCTGCAGTATGGGTCGTCTTCCATCAACTGTAGTTCAGCTAAGTAGACAGAAAAGAAGAAAGCAGTGTTTTCTCCATCCCTCTCTTGGTAATTCCTCAAGGAAACCTCAAGAGAAGAGGTATCAGTGTGCACAGAGTTCCTGCTGAAACCCAGGAGGAATGGCTCACAAGTTGGAATCTCATTTTACCCGAGATCAAATTCAGCTCTCCCATTTTGTTGTATTTCCATGCAGTGCTGCGACTGTGATAGAGATAGAAGAGCTATAAAGCTCAGGTGTGTTTGTACAGCATACACCCCCAGTTAAACGTGGGACAGTGTGAAATACTTGGGGTTCTAGGCTGGCTTCTGTTGAACTGGGTTTCCTTTCTGTGAAGGGGATCTCAACTTACCCAGCTCTCTCTGTGCAATAAATGACCCCTTACTTTTCTAATAGCATTAAGCAGTTCTAAGTAGAGATGTGTTACTTCCCTTAAAGGGACTGTTTAATACAGCCATTAGAGTTTCTGTGTGCTAGCCCGGCTATGATAGGATGCTGTGACTATTAAACTCTGGCTGATAAATTAATGCTTCAGAAAGAAAATGCTACTAAATTAGTCAGGATTGCTTTTAAAGAGTAAAAAAATGGGAATCCATTAAGCCATTACTGAGCTCCTTTACTTTCAGTGACCCTGCTGCTCACAGAACTTTAGGGGGACTTCAGAAAGCTCTTTGTTATTCGACTTCTGGTGTGTCAGACTGCTCAGTCGAGGTGCTGGCAATCCAGGGAAGAGATAGAAGTCCACCCTTTACCCTCTGCTTTCGGAAGGTGGAAGGAAGTTGGGAGATTTGAGCCCAAATTCTGCTCCTAATACCAGGATGCTTCTGAGAGCTGTTCACTGATGGGGACAAGCTTAAAATGAAGCAAGTAAAAGCTTTTCCATCTGACTTTTGGCAGCTTGCTCTCAGCCATCCTCCTGCACTTCAGCCTCTTTGCTGCTCACAAAAGGTAGTGCTTGTGGGGCTTTAACCTGCTCCTGTGTGCTTTCTCCTTCTCCAGGTTGCCAGTGTTAGTGGCAGGAAACTGGCAGCCTTTCATTGGCTTTGCTGCTGTTTACTGGGATCAAAAATAGCTGCAGGTTGGGGAATGGAAGGCCCGTTTTTGGTGAGAATCTGAGGTGGGTTTGCTAAGTTAAATCTCTTGCATTTATTTTGGAGCCAGTGAGGACTGAAAACTGAGACTTGCTGGGGTGATGGTTAGGTTGAAGTTTTCTGTTTAGGGTAAAAGAGCATCCTTTGCTGTAGCTGAATAAAGTTATAGTAGGAGTCTTGGAACAGCAGATACAGTAACTGCAGTAACCTGTGCTTTTGCCAGGAGCTTAAAAGATGTAAGTATAAATGTAGTTCCGTTTATACTTACAGCATCCGTTTGGATGCTGGAAACAGCAAAGCTGATCCCTAACTTTTTGGTAACGTGTTCATTTTGATCTGGATGAGCATTCACTTGCCAAAGCAGCCCTTGGATAAAACAGATGAGTGGTGACTTTCCTGTGTTCAGAAGATGGCCGTTAGCATGGTTTGCAAAGCCAAGACTTAAAAACCTCATGGATTCCTCTTCCCCGTTTGAAGTTTGATCTGGACTCTTTGGACAGCACAATTAGCATAAACTTGGGTTCGGGGGGGTTTTTCTTTCCCAGAAGATGGTGACTTTTGGGCTGGAAAGTGATCAGCATGACCCACAGGGCTTCATTAGAGCAATGCACAGTGGGTTATTCCCGTGTGCTGTAGGGAAGTTGATGTGTTACCCAACTGCAGGACTTGCAGATACTCAATGAGTGTTTTTCCATGTTCCAATCCAGCTGCAGTCTGCACGTAAACAGCCAATCTGTGATCCTGAACAACAGCTATAAAGGGAGGGATACTTGAGCTCGGGAATGGTTGAAACCAAACCCAAACTGCATTGCAAACTGCATTCCCACTTGTTATCATTCCTTTATCTTGCATTTTTCCCCCAGGCATTTTTCCTTGCCACTCCAAATTCTTGGTGCTCTGTTAAGGTACACCGTGCAGTTTCCTGCTTGCTTTCGGGATACTTGTGTGTTAGTCATTCGAGTGGTTCCATGCGTGGTCAGGCTAAGCTCCTACATTGCAGGCTTACTTGTGATGCTCCCACTGAGATAAAACCAGTATTCATGCTGCTTCGAGGGCTGGGTTTTGGTTTGTTCCCCCCTGGAATGCTATATCACCTGGATTCAGTAGTAGTAAGTTACTGCTCTGGTCTCCTTTCTGCCAGCTTTTCCCACTGGGAAAGCTAGAGGACAGGTTGTGTGTGTGAGTTGGGATGAGTTTTAGTCCAGAAGTTATTTTTGCTTCACGCAGATTGTTTTGAAGTGATGGCAGATGTTGGAAATGTACTTTCTTGTGTGTTGTGGAATCTCTGTATCCCAGTAACCACAGCGATTCTATTCCCTAAGGCTTAATGTAGCTAAGGAGCATTAAGATAGAAAGGAGTTGTATTAAACCATGGGGAGAAGTTACAAAACAGGGTTGTACCTCGGTACTCCTCTGTATGTGTGCTGTTGTCAGTGAAGCCTTTATGGTGTGAACAGGGATGGTTCATATTAACAGCTCAGTAATGAAGCTGAAATCCAAAAGGAGAGCCAAAAGGTTTTCCTAAGTGGAGTCGGTGTTTTGGATCTCCCAATTTCCAAGGAAGGCAAAACCACTCCATGGCCGTTTTGAGTGTGTGTGGAAACTTGCAGTGAAGTTGTCACTTTGCTGGCTGGCAAACGGGACATGCTGAGGCTCCGTGGTTCAGATGCCCAAGTAATTCCAATGGGAAAGCAGTAATTAGTCTTGCTGTGTGCAACAGAATGATGGCACAGATTGGAGCGATGAGGAGTTGAAGATTAAACCAGGCTGAGCCTGCTGACGGGTGACCTCAGGCAAGTCACTTGACTTTGTGCCTTAGTTTAGCCCAGGAATAAATAGGTTCAGCTCCATGTGCTGTGATATGACTTAGAATCTCTCCATGAAAAGGGGCCTTTAAGCGGCTCTGGGGCTGTGTTTTGCTGGAAAGGGGAAGGAAGAGGCCATGAGTGCATCCATCCAACTCTTTGCATGGGAATAGTTCCTGTGAGGAGTGGAAGGCAGCTTGGCTGATGAAACATATTTGGACCTACCTGTGCACTGTGTAAGGATTATTAATGGCATAATAGTGCTGAATTTCTCTATTTTCAGAGCGGCTTTTGTGATAAACTGTTCCAGTCCCAGCCGTTAGACACAAGTTTTGCATGCTTGAGGCCTATAAATTAATCTCTTTTTAAAGGACACTGTTCTGGGTACGGTAGCATTTGTTCAGGGAACGTTCCAAGTGAGTTGTTGTGAACTCAGTCTCTCTGGGGCTAGGAAAGAGGATGCCAAAGGCAACTGCGTTACGCAAACAACTTCAGGAAGCCAAGGCTATGCTGAACTGTGGCTTCGCTGAGATTAGCTATGCACCAGCACTGCCTGCAGTGCTGCCTTCCCTAGCTGAGCATGGCAGTTCCCCAGTGCAGATGTCTTGACAGGCACGTTATCTGCCCAATGACTCATGCAGGCTTCGTTTATGGAGCATGATAAGCTAGAGGAGGAGGAGGAAATAACCTGCTGCCTCATTAATACAAGCTTCAAGGGCAGAACGGCTGCCCGGGAGTCACAGGTACTGGGAAATTTCCCCTTTTCTCTGCAGGAAGGCGGAGGAAGCCTCAGGCTTCAGCAGCATTTAGGTCTGTGTAAAGCTCTGGATGAAGATCCATCGATGGTTGTCGCTGTACTGCATGTTAGACATCCAGTATGAACTGCGCCCGAGCTAACGCTGCAGCTCCCGCACTGGTTCCCAGTTTGCTACTGGTGCAGAATCCTCCTCCGCAAGAGTCAATAAAGGACGAGCAGATGAGAATTCCTCCCCTTCCAGCAAGTTAAAGCAAGCCAAAGACTGTGATTTCTGCCATTGAAATTGAAAGGCAAACAGGGGCTGGTATTATCAGCTCACACCAGATCTGCCTGCAGACAATAATTCTTCCTGCCTTGGCCCCCTGCCCATGTGCATTATTGTAATTATCAGCAATTGAAAAAAAAACCTAAAGCAATAAAGCTGGGATGAGCTGCTGGGCTGAGATTTACTGCCTGCTGTGTCAGGCATTCATTAGCCTGCCTGGGTTCCAGCCACCTATCTGCTGAATAAAAGCAGGAAGAGGAGCGAAGGAAAACGGAGCGTGAAACGCAGCTTGAGGCAGGAATTGAAAGCTCTGCTCCATGTGTGCAAGTTCAAAATCCCAAAGCAGGGGAATTTTAAGTGTTCTGCTCAGTTCTTGGGCCTAAAGTCGGAGCAGCTTGCTCCAAGCCCCTGTGTCCAATCTGGCCTTGAACGCTGCCAGGGATGGGGCAGCTGCAGCTTCTTTGAGCATCCTGTTCCCTGTCCCAAGTCCTCAGTGCAGTTTTCAGCCCAGGAAAGGGTGCAAAGGTAAAATACTCATGCATTTAAAAGCAGCAGGCGTTGAGGATTATGATTCTGGGAGGGCTGATAAGGTAACAAGGCTCATTTTAGTATCAAAGGAGCTGTTAGAATTCATCAGTGGTTCATATCTGTGGCTATTACGGTGGCAGAGGAGAAGCTGCAGCCTTGTGCTGCAGAAACAAGAGGAAATGCTTTAAGAAAACAATCTTCTTTCCCCTTATTTCCCTTTAATGAAGCAAAGGTGGGAGGTGTTCATCAGGGTAGGGAGCACGCTGACCAGCATGTTCTCAGGTCCCTCTGGTTGTGCTTCACGTGTGTTCCTATGTTAATAACCAGGATTGCTTTCAAGGGGCTTTGCTTAATTAAAACCAAACAGCACAGGCAGCCTTCCCGAGTAGTGCCTGGCATTCCTTGTCAGTGTGGCAGCAGAGAGATGGGGAATTCTTGTAATTCTTCCAGCAGGGAATCTGCTGGGACCTGCAGGCTCTGCCGCAAAAGGCTGTGAGTTTTCTTCTCTGGTCACCAAGTCAATGCTGTTCACAATCAGAGCTTCATTTCAACACCTTATGAATTCTACAGGGTGGAGTTCCAGCTGGAAAACAGCTTAATCTAATGTGGCTTTATCCAGCCAGGGCTGCTGGTGTTCTGCTGCAAAGGAAACCTGAAGTCCCCAGCAGCACATGGCAGGCTTTCCTGTCTGGCATTGGATAGGGAGCTGTGCTAAAGGAGGTTTGTTGTGTTGAGCTTTAACAGATCCTGGAAATAAAAGGCAAGGAATATGTGTGTGGTTTTCGTGTTGTATCTTTGCAAACCAGAACTGCAATGTATTGCCTGTGTTTGAGGGGTAGATGTGCAACATCACAACTGGAAGAGGCTTAGTAGTGAATTAAAACACTTGGGCATTGGAGAGGAAGATGTAGAGGTTTGAATTCCAGTGTTTCTGGGACCATAAATCAGGCAGTGTGTGACAGAGTGAGGAATTTAACTGACTTTAACTGGCCAGAGATTTATGTGTTTATGGAATCAAATACTTCCTTGGTCTTGGAAAGCAAACTTGGATTACAGAATTACACCAAAAGGCAGAGTGGAATTTATCATGAAGCATCTTGTGAGTGCGAGTGCCAGTGAGGAATGATGTTTTATGTAAATCTGTTTCCCAAATAACATTCATCTTGGTCTGACATTATGGATATATATTAATAGGGTAATAGCTCCTCAGCATTCAATGAGGAGGTACACAACTGGATGAACTCTCTTCCATTATGTGTGTGTTGCCCCTCCTGAGCTGTCAGCCTGCTTATTTAAGAGGTTAAATAGTTGCTCCTCAGCACTGAAGGAGGCGGCTGCTTCCATTTATGGCTGGGAAATTCCCAAAGAAAAATGTGCTGGCAGCTTGTTCATCCCTCTGCAACGTGAGTTCTCTGCAGAAGTCAAGAGCTTAATGAAGGACATGGCTTTATCCCAAGCTTCGTGCTGGTTTACATGTTCCTTAGCAAAGTGATGCTTGAATTCCAGGGGTGTCCCATCCCTGGCAGTGAGCAAGGCCAGGTTGGATGGGGCTTGGAGCAAGCTGCTGTTGGGGAAGGTGTCCCTGCCTGTGGCAGGGGTTGGAACTGGATGAGCTTTAAAGGGCTCTTCCCACCCAAACCAGTCTGTGAATGTAGACTGGATAACCTCAGGCATCATCAGCCTGAGCAATCTGCTTTTATCTCTGATGCACCAAAGGCAGTTGTGCGTAGCAATCAGAATTACTTTGTCCCAAAAAGGTGACTTTCTTCACTACTTAAGTAGCAGTGTTAAGGATGTGGCTTCCACTGGTACAGATGAAGTTTGCTGTGCCCTATTCTCTCATTACAGTAGAATGAGATGAAAACGCTGCATTTTAACTGCTGGGGTTGGAGCGGTGAACAGCTGAAGACGCCTCTTACTCAAAACCCTTATCTTGCAGGTCATGGGGTTAACGATTCAACTTGGGTCTATCAGAGTTCATTCACTTACTCAAGAGGTTCATGCAAGACAGGACTTCTTCCATTGGATTCAAAGTGATGAAATCAAGTCATTAGTGTCTCATTTGTTCAGCTGTGAACTGGGGCTTAGCATGCTCTGGTAGTTGGGGCAACAGCACTGCACTGATAGGTAAAGTATGTGAGCAATCCACCCAGGAGGAGAAGTGATACCTTTGCCACAGTGTGAGGTGTCAGGCTGGAGAGACAGCGAAAACAAACACTGGATGTGCCTGGGGGTGGTCATGATGTCAGGAGGCTGGTATGTGTTTGAACAGGAGTTTGCTCATGCAAGAGCTGCTGTGAATGGATTACTTAGGGGTGTTTGTGCCTCTTTTGCTTATAGTTACTGCATTTTGCTGCATACTCGCACAGTTTGCTTAGGAGAAACCAGATTTCCAGCATCAGTGGTGCTAAAGATCTCCAAAGCATTCCAGAACCATGCCTTTTATTCTCTTTTGATGCCCTGTATTCTTGCGAGGGTTAACACCTTGTGCACACTCCATCTTGCATTTCCTTTTGTTCTTTTCAGAGTTCAGCTTGAATCTTGGATGCAGTTTCATTGTTGTCATCGAGCAAAAGTTGTGCTGATGATTGTTTCCTTGAACATGTCAAGTCTTGTGCTCTCTGGAACGTGCTTTTGGTACCAAAGTGGTGTTGGTTTGGAGAGAGATAAAAAGGCCCTCGTACAAAGTGTGTATGTGTGTGTTTATAGAGTGATGAAGGAGCATTCTACGTTTGCCTTTTTCTTCTGGAATGCTACAGCAGAGATGAGGCAGCACAAGAGCATGGGTTTGCTGCCTGCCATCAGTTAGCACTTGATAGAAGTGAGTGTCTATTAAATGGTTTGATTTCTTAAAGGAACAAAGTTACTGCATCCTGTTACCATCAGTGTATTCATCCTGAGCCCTCCTGTACTTACAGAGCAAACTGCCTTATTTTTATCAGGACAGAGCACAAGAAGTTCCTATGCTAAACTTGTATGTAGAAGTGAACTTGAAAGCCTTTTGTTGTGGGACATTGGTACCGGTCTCATATATTGTTCAGTATTTTCCTACTTCGTGATCTGTGCTACAACTTGCCCTCATACTGGGTTAGATTAAGTAGAAGCTGCTTGTATAAGACTGTCTTAAATGATGTGCAGTTGAATAAGTCCTTAAAACTCAAGGGGTGATTTTTCTGTAGGTAAGACATGAATTTAGGCTTTTGTGTCTCATCCCAAGCATGTGCTCAGCACTGAACAGTCCTTGACTCCTTGTTGAATGTCTTATCTCCAGGCAGTGATTTTGTGTGTAAACAGGGAGGGGGAGAAATGAGCTGCTTATGGTGGAGTTAAGTTTTTCCTACTATCCACCAAACAGGAGCTGCGCCCAGGGATTGTCCCATTGGATTCTTCTTTCTTTCTTTGCTTCAAGCATGCATGTATTGACAGGAGCTGATGAGGACCTGCAGGCGGTAGAAATGAACGGTGCCCACAGTAATGTGTGTGGGTTTGAGAGTATAAAAAGCTAAAGATGAAGGCCAGGAATAAAGAAGCTGTGGGGCAGTGGTCCCTGAAGCCTCTGTTTCTAATCTGCCTTTTCTAAAGTAGCTGAAATGGATTTCCCTCCCCTTAAACACCTTAAAGAGTGTTGAGTTTAAGAGTTTGGTTTTCTTTGCCTCATACCTCTCCTTTTACAACAGGGAGTAGTTGTATAGGGGGAGCATGTCCAGCTCCCAGCATTCACTCAGTCTTTTCAACAAAAGCCCAAGCCTGCAATTGAATTTAATCCCCTTTTTCTCCTTTTGGTCAGGCAGCAAGATTGCCAAAAAGCAGCCTGACCTTGTTTGCATTGATCAGTCTGCAGTTTGACCCACATGTGGGGCTAGGCTGGCGGGGTTTTGTCTGCCAGGGCAGGCTTGGAAGTGCCCAGAATCCACATCAGAAGCCAAGCAGGACAAATACCCATAGGAGTGCACTGACCGAGAGGCAACAGGCTTTGAGGACTTGGGTGCAACAGCTTCTGATTCAGCAAAGTCATCTTTACTTGTACGTTAGAGCAAGAAGCACCAGTGTTTCCATCCCAAGCTTTTGAAGGTCTGGGGAGAAACACGTACTTGGAACTCGGAGGGGGATTTGTTCAGTTAGTACATCATATATATAGATCAGTATATATATCATACATATATATCAGTAGCAGCCATACCGTGTGTACCCTCACGGAGGTGTTTCTGCCACAAGTTACTGGTATTAGTTATTTATCTTCAAATACAGGTTGAAGTTTTTCAGTCACCTGTGTGGGCACAACCCTGAAGTGTGAATTACTGTTGGTTTTGGGAAGCTGTTGAAGTAATAAAAGCAGAGTTTGGAAGAACACTGTTGAAAACACGGTGTGTGCTCAGCAGCTTTAAGGAATATCATTGCAAAATGGTTGGGAAGATTCCTCCCATGTTCTGGATTAAGCAGGAGCTCTCTAGAGGAGATGGCAGAGGCCTTCTGGTTGGTTGGGTTGTTCTGCTTTCCATCAGACCATGCAATAAACATGTTCTGTCTTTGTGTTCGCAGGCGCTCGCAGCCAATGCTGGGGCAGGCTTTGCAGTGGCAGAGCCTCAGATTGCCATGTTCTGTGGGAAGCTCAATATGCATGTGAACATCCAGACTGGGAAATGGGAGCCTGACCCTTCCGGGACCAAGAGCTGCTTTGGAAGAAAGGAAGAGATCCTGCAGTACTGCCAGGAGGTGAGTTTTCCTGTGTGACCCTGCATCTTCACTGCAGCTGAGGAACTGGATTCCCATTTAGCCTTTCAGTAGCAAATTAACCCTGCAGGAGATGAGCTTGCTTTCGACTAGCTCAATTCCATGGCCTGCCTTGCTCAGGCAGAGCAGGGAGGACACTGCAGTGGGATTGAGGGGCTACCTCTTGTTTACATCAGCCACAGAAGGTGATCAGTATTTTAAGTCAGAGGGTTTTTTGCAGGGGTATCTCCAAATCTTAACCTGGTTCATCAGCATCACCACCACGTTGTACATGATGGAACCTGACTCTGTCTTTGTCAAACTGTGGCTGGGTTGTTCTCAGCAGCATGTTCAGATCAGCCAGCACATTAGAAAAATACCTTCATCAAAGTTTTGACAGTATTTACAGGCTCTTTGTGCTTTATTGTAGAAGATGTAATGTCCTTTCAGTGTGCTCTGGATACGCTGTAGCATATTGGCCTTGATAACTGTCTTTTATTGCTCCTCTGAGGTGACAGGCAAGGAAAATACTCTAAGCAATGTATCTTTTAAATAGGAAAGTGGTAGAATGCAGTATGTCTGGACTAGGTAACTTTTAAAGCTGTTTTACAGGGCTGATGTAATTGGGCCTACATTTGGTTCATGTAGTAAAAGCCTAAATATAAGTCAGTGTCTGGACTTGAGAACTTGAGGAGGATATTAATCATATTAATACATCATAAATGGAGCAGGCATAAGGAAGCCTGCGGAGGTAGGTGCATATTAGCCTGACAAGTGACAAGAGGGTCTGAAGATGTTACTAAACCCTGTTTGTTGGTGATTGCCCTCCTCCAGAGGGTGTGGTGCTGCACCAGCCAGAATGGAATGGAGAAATCTCCTCCAAACCCAAATCCTCCTTCTCCACTGCCATGCAAAGCCAAACACCTCAGCTTAGTGCCAGCAGAGGCTTTTGCTCCTGTCCTGGCTTTGTTCTGCTGCAAAGAAGTGATGACACATTCCATTTCTCAAGCCCTGTGTGTCAAACAGCTTTTTTATGTCTTCAGCTGCTGTAAGCTTGATCCAGAAGAGAACGTGTGTCCGTGCACAGATTGGAACTTGGTTTTTTGTGGCGAATCAGCCTCGCTGCTTTGGTGAGGAGCCACTTTGCACATTCTCTGTCCTTTCTTGTTAAACAGATGTATCCAGACCTGCAGATTACGAACGTGGTGGAAGCCAACCAACCTGTCAGCATCGACAGCTGGTGCAAGAGGGGGAAGAAGCAGTGCAAGGACCACACTCACATTGTCGTGCCCTACAAGTGCCTGGGTGAGTGTGCGGTGTTCACATGGAGCAAAAAGTCTTCTGGCTTCTAACAGAGGGAACAACTGAGCTTTACAAGGCTTATTTCCTCCCAGGTTGCCATTTCCACATCCAGCTTCCTCTTAATGTTTTGATTTCCACAAGATGGAACTCTGCCTGTCTCAAACAGGTCAACAGCTTGATAGCAGTTGTGGTGGGATAATGGTGCCTGGCATGCAAAAGAAATCCCTGTTCTCTCTGCAACTGCCATAAAAACCTGAAGGCTATTGTACTTGAGTATCACAGAGACATTGGGATTTAATACTCTGATCCTATTTTTGTGGAGCTTTAATATTTTGTTGCCTTGGAGACTCCAATGCTCAGTGTGTTCAGGCTTCCTGCTTTGGTCTTGGCAAGAGATCTCTATTCTATTTCCATGACTATATTTAAACTTTGCTGTTTCAAAGAGGCCCTGCTTCTTGCAGCTGTATCCCGTGTCCCCACTTTGAACTATGAAAGAATATCAGAGAAACTGATGGATTTTGTGGTGCTTTCCAGAATCTCCACCCACTGGAATGAAGGCACATGTTTAGCTTGTTCACCTTGCAGCTTTTGACCTGTAGGTTGTGTGCGACGCCGTGCTGCACTGCATGTGTTCTTAGCACTAAGCTTAGGCTCAGCTGGCTGAATCTCTTTGGAGTTATCCACTGGAAAACAGTTGGTTTAATAGAGGTCTTGTGCTATTTTGGAGAGTCTGAGTGCTGGGGGCATTGAGTGGGAACCAGTTTTCCTTATTTGATGCCTGATTTCAGGTTAGGATGAGGTTTGGCATAGGAGTACACAAGTGAATCTGCAGAACTGTATGGGTACTTTGTCCTGTATGTGTGTATGTATATGCATACACCTTCATATAGATATATATACACACATACACGTACATACATATATATACACATACATCTATATACACACATATATATCTATACACACATACACCTTCCAATAGGCAGTCATAAAGCGCATCATAAGGATGGAATCTGTTGTGGAAGCAATCTGGGAGAAAGACTCTTGTCTTTATAGATGTGGAAATTCAGGTTTGAGAAGCAACCAAGCCCAGCTGATTATACAGAGAATTCCTAATGGAAATCAGGATGAAAGCAAGATCTCTGGATTTATGAGGAGTCATCTCGTTGTGAAGTAATCCTTCCCCAAGCCTATTCTCCAGCTGAAATATAAGCTGATTTTAGTGACACTGCCCTCAAATGTGATAAGCATTAAACCCTCTGTTCAAGTTTGTAATTAGTGTCTTTCCCAGTGTTCCTGGCTTGTACTGCTCAGCCTGCGAGGCAGCTTTGGCTTGCGGAGCTGAGTGGCAACTCAGTAGTCCACATGTACATAAAATACATTCTCTTGTTTTCAGCAGCCCACAGGTTGCTTGTTGCAAGTGGATGATGTGTTTCTGTGGGGTGCATATGGCTTTTTGAGTGTAGTCAAGGGGGTTTTGTACCCGTTCCTGCTTGTGTCTTCCTCCCTTCATTAAAGCACAGACTATCTTGAGGCAGGATTTTGCTGATTAACCTTCTCCTGCCTCCCCCCAGCAATGAAAGCTCTTTTGTAATTCAAAGGTAAAGAGGGGAGAAGAGGAGAAGCCATTAGCACTGCCACTGAGCTGTAAAACAAAGGTAACAATAGGATGATGGGAGAGGGGCTGAGCCTGGTGAGGTGTGAAAAGACAAACTAGGCTGCTGGGTGGCATGCGAACATAAGAGGTGACATGGAAATGCTTCTTATGCCTGCTGTGAGCTGAAAAGGGAGAGGATTCCAATTCCTAGGTGGGTTGAGGATCTTCCATGTGTTTTATGTGATGATGTGAGGATTCGGAGTTGTTCAAGAGCTGTTTGTTCACATTTACTGTGTCTGCTCATTTTGAGTCTTCTGCCTTCAGCCCCCAGAGCCTCAGACTCTTGATTTTAAAGCTTGGTCAGTGTAAGCTTTCCTATTAGAAGCATTTAAACCTCTCCTGGGGGGGAAGGATTTGGGAGTTTAAAATCTAGGTGGTCTGTTCTGAGATAAGGGAATGGGGGAAATGCCATTTCTCTGTTGTGCTTACTAGTTTAAAATGTAGCTGATGTTAAAAGGATGATGTCCAGGTGTTAGCTGATTTCATTATCCTGCAATTGGCCTTCCGTAATCTGCCCCTACACTCTGCTTAACACCCTCCGTGTAGGGCATAGGAGCAATGTCTCTGAGCCTTTGGTATAGGTACTGAGTGGCTGCCAAATAACTGGTCATGCAAAATCATAACATGCATTTGGAAAAGGTGATGTTGGACAAATAATTCTGCTCCCTGGAGGCTCTGGGGAAAGGCCTTTTGGCTTAGAAGTGTTCCCAAACAGTGTAGATGAGGCCCTCAATAGCATGGTTTAGTGGTTGGACTTGATGATCTTAAAGGTCTTTTCCAACCTGGTTGATTCTAAATGGAGTTGTGGTGGAAATGTAGGCTAAATAGCTGCTCAGTTCAACTAATACAGAGTCTGGAGAGCAGGCTGCTGCTCTCCCTTCTTCCTCAAAAGCAACAGTCTGGTTTTAAGACAGCGCCAACACTTCATCGTGCTGGTGAGGTGATGGTTATCCAAAGGATGACATGCAGTGCATTTGCTGGCTCTGCTTGTACCCTGGGGTTTGGCCTCTGTAGCTTTGCTTTTTCCAGCGTGCTGTGTTCTGGTTAGGACAGGACTGTCCCAGTCAGGGAATGTGCTGCAGTTGATCCTGAATTAAACCTTCTGGAAACAAAACAAGACTTGCTCAGATGCCCAGCAACTGAAAACAGAGATAACACCAGTGCCATATAAAAGTGTCCAGGCTGTTACAGCACCCAACAGCATGATGTAGCTTTGCTACGATGTTTAGAAAGTGGCCATTAAGTGGTTTGAAAACTTCCATAGGCAGATGCAGTGTTTTCAAAGCTGTGTGTGGAAACTCTTCAGTCAATCCTGTCTCATCCATGAGCAACTATTTAACTAGCACTGGAAACTTTTGCCTTCAGTGCAGCCTTAGGATTCAGGTAATGTTTCAGCCATCAGACCCTGCTCTTGTTCTTAGAATCCCAGACTGGTTTGGCTTGGAAGGGACCTTAAAGCTCATCCAGTTCAAGCGACCTGCTGCAGGAAGGGACAACTTCCACTGGAGCAGGTCCCTCAAACTTGGAAACTCTGAGGCTCTGATTTACTGTCGCCATTAAGAATATACTGAACTTCTAAGGCACTTCGAGCAACGTGTGTTTTAGTGGAGCTCTGATGGTGGCTTTGTTGTGTGTTAGGTGCTGAACATGTGTGAACTATGGATGTTCCTTGTTTTTCAGTGGGGGAGTTTGTAAGCGACGTCCTGCTGGTGCCAGAGAAGTGCCGGTTCTTCCACAAGGAGCGGATGGATGTATGTGAAAGCCATCAGCACTGGCATACTGTGGCCAAAGAGGTAAATGACCTGCTGTGGCAGGGATATTTACTGTGGGTCCATCTCCTTGGATGCTTGTAGTATTGGAGCACCATAGCGTTCATCTCTGGGGTCTGTCATTGCCATATTGCAGCCTGTGGACTGAGAGAGAGCAATGAAAAGGGAATTTAAAAGCACTCAAGTGACTTAAACCAACCTCTGCAGCCAGTTGAGTTATTCCTCACGAGAGGAGCTTGCCCGGGATCATACTCTAGGATGGAGCTAGGAATTGAAGTCAGGTCTCTAGGATATTGCTTTAACCAGTGGCTCGTCCTTCTTTCCAGATTAGAGAGCCACAGTGTTCATGGCTGGTTCCTATTTCCCTTGCACGTTATGCATTAATGTAGCCGCTGCCGCCGCAGGGGATTTGGATGGCAGCACTTGCTCAGGGACAATCTGAGTTTCTAGTGCCTGATTAGTGGAGGTTTTACATAAGAGATGGATTATCTTCTCAGAATAAACCTAGCCCAGGGTGGGGGTTGTGTGGTGGTTTTTTAATCTGGCCAGCATAAAGGTTGCAAATTCTCTGCACACCCATTTGAGCTGGGGGTGATGAAACCAAGATGTATGTGTCCAAACAGCAGCACGATGATCAGTGATGTGCTAGTAAAGGTGAGGTTAAAGATGCACCAGTTAAACCTATTCCTTTGAAATCCCAGCAGCAAAACCCCATCAAAATAAAGCTGTGCTGAAGGAATCATCTTTTAATCGGGGATAAACTTGAGTTTATGAGTGGAATGTTGAGCATATCTGAAAGTCACTCTGCTTTTGACAGAGTTGGAGACCTTCTCCAGGAATATTTGTCTCATTTTCCATCCATACTATAACAAAGCAAAGCACAAAAGGGTTCTGATGTGCATAATAAAGCCTCTCTTACTTCATTCTTTTCTGGGGCATCACAAAGCTGTGTATTTCCTTAGCTTATGGGATGTTTATAGACGTAATGTCTGATCACAGTTTGCATTTGGCTTTTTCTTGAATTATCTGATTGATTTTCATCTTCAGCATGTTAAAATAATCTTGACATAAAGTCCATTGGAGTGATTATTCACTTACTGCAGTGTAAAGTGTAATAAATAAAGCTTAATGAAATGGCCAGTCCAGAAATGCAAACAGCAGTTCTGCTGCTTTGGAGCGCTCCATCCCTGGAGTTGGTACAAAATGTCCTGAGCTTAAATCTGGGACTTCCCTGGAGATATTTGTTCATCTACAAGGTTTAAATCCATTTTCCCTTGATATTCAGACTTGGGTTTTATGCTGCTGTTGTCTTTTTGCTGTCAAGCATAGACTGTTGGTACTAATCTCAAGATCTATGCTAGGCAAACTTTAGCTTTATCCAAAGTAAGGGCATGATGCGGAACTGACACAAATGAGCTCCTCTTTCAGGCCTGTCTGACAGAAGGGATGATCCTGCACAGTTATGGCATGCTGCTGCCCTGTGGAGTAGACCAGTTCCACGGAACAGAATACGTATGCTGCCCTCAGGCAAAGGTTGTGGATGAGGCTCTGTCCAAAGAGGAAGAGGATGAAGATGAGGATGAAGACTATGACCTCTATAAAAGGTAGGGTTGTACTAGCACAGGTGTTGACAGCTCTGTGCATGAAGTTGCTGTTAGTGAATATTTCACCCTTGTATGGATAGAGAGGAGAATTCCTGTGCTTTTGAATTTCCCAGAGGAGCGTCCTGAGCCTGAAAGAGCCTTGCAGAAGGACAGATGACTTTGCAGCACTCCTATTAGCGGAGGAGCTAAGCAATCCCCCCCACTTCATCCTCAGACAGTCAGAAAGATGGACTGCGACAGCAGTTACCTCCCCTGATGGTAGAATTTCACTTAGTGAAAAGAAGCTGATGAGGAAATGCAAGTAACCTCCACTAAGCCAGAGGCATGGAGAAGCTCTGCCTGCAATAGGTGTGTCTGTAGTGAGGGAGGTCCCATCAACTGCAGTCGATGGGCTGATCAATAGTTGGTCCATTAATTTTTCCCATCTCCTGTGTTTCTAGAGCAGATGAAAAGAGAATCATTACTCTGGTACATCAAAGGTTGTCTGCAGAGTGATCAGTCTTAACTTTAAACCCTAACTTAACTGTATCCCTTCAGTGAGTTCCCTACAGAGGCAGGTGTAGAAGACATCACAGGAACGGCTGTGGAGGAGGATGAGGATGAAGAAGATGAAGGGGAAGAGGAGGAGGAGGATGTGGTGGAAGACCGTGATTACTATTACGATAGCTACAAAGTGGATGATTACAATGAGGAGACCCCCACAGAGCCAAGCAATGACAAGGCTGCTCCCGAAAAAGAAGTCAGCAGTGACATGAAATGTAAGAGATGTTCCAGCCTGCAGGCCTCTGGCTTCCCTGAGAGTCATCTTCTTGCTGACACGTTTTTAATCAGGTCACTAAATGCCACTTGGAGGTTGTATTTGCCAGATAAGTTAGCAAACAGAGGAGAAGCTGATGATGCTTATGTTTCAGGTGTTGAAGTTAACTCTCTAGAGCATGGGCCATGTGTTTGCAGGTAAACAGGAGTTCTGCTGGCAGCAAACGCAGTGTTTGGCGTGTTGCACAAGCCCCTCCATGAAGATGCAGTTTTGGGTCAGGAAAACCATTCCTGCATAGGCTGCTTTTTGGGAAATCATAGGCATTTGGGGTACACTCTGAGGGTAAAATCCTAGTTTAGGGTGATTATTTTGGATTAGGTGGATTATTAGGAAGAAGCTCTTCCCTGTGAGGGTGCTGAGGCACTGGCGCAGGGTGCTCAGAGAAGCTGTGGCTGCTCCATCCCTGGCAGTGTTCAAGGCCAGGTTGGACACAGGGGCTTGGAGCGAGCTGGTCTATGGAAGGTGTCCCTGCCCAGGGGGTTAGAACTGGGTGAACTTTAAGATCCCTTCCAACCCAAACCAGGCTGGGATTCTGTGATTCAATACCAGTTTACAGAAGGAAACTAAAAGCAGTGGGCCATATTCTGTAGGAGTGGCATAAAGGTGCTTCGTGGCCATTTAAGAGGAACATACTTGGTGCTGCCTTTGCATAAACCCTTCTCTTCCCTGAAAGAAAGCCAGTCAGCACAATTGGCCTGCTTTTATTACACAGGTGACACAGGCTTTCTGCAGTAATAGTATATACTGTGCTTAAGTGGTAGGTGCCATTGCAGTGGTGCCTCAGCGTTATACGATGTCCTATCCTTTGCATGTAGAAGTGTTTGCAGAGGAAGGAGGAGGGGAGAGGGAATGAAATTCAATTAGCTCCAGATCACTGAATCCTTGCCAGCAGTTCTTGCATCTTCCTGGTACAATGCCAGCATGCTGCAGATAATTTTACTTGCTGAGACAAGGCTTAGCTCATACATGTACAGGTCTATTACAGATCTGGTGTTGAAACAGCCTTGGAACCATCTGATTGGGGTGTCTGTTTTGGGGGTCCACCGTCTTTTTTTCCCCAAAGTACCATGAACAGTTGCTGAATTACACGCTGTATCTGTTCTCTTGCCTCAGAATAACCCAGTTATGTGCCTGCTCATTGTGAAGCAGCCCACGTACCATGGCTACCTGGAGTTTCAATATTTAGCATATAGATGTTTCCAAACTGGAAAACCTAGCAGCTGAGATTGCCATGGTGATCACGTTCCTTGTGCTTAGCCTGCCTTTTTGCCTGCTCTTATACCTCAGCTTTAAGATGTGGAGTGTCTGTCCAGGCAGAGTGCAGCCAACAGGACATGTTGGGATGCTTTAAGCGGCCCTAATGGGTTTTCCTTCCATCATGTCAGTTTTATCTTGCCATCACGCTGGGATGCCCGAGGCATAACACTGTGACATCAGCCATACAGATCCTTGCTGTTTCAGCTTCTGGCTAAGGAGAAATCACTCCTGCAGATGAGAGCTCCATGTTGAGGCAGCTGCTTGGGTAACCTGGTGCTTCAAAGCACCACATACAGGCACCTCCCCAAATAGCGAGCCTTGGGGTGAATGCTTTTGCAGTGTTGAATATCCCCTTCCAAAACTGACAGAAGCCCTTTGGTCGGTGAAGGCACGAAGTAGAGCCACCGCCGTGTTGTATGAAGTGCTCAGCAGGGCTTGTGCTCATGTTCTAACCCGTCTCCACACAGCTGTCTGCTCCCAGGAGGCGATGACAGGGCCCTGCCAGGCTGTGATGCCTCGTTGGTACTTCGATCCTAACAAGAGAAAATGCATTCGCTTTATATATGGAGGCTGCGGAGGCAACAGGAACAATTTTGAGTCAGAGGAGTATTGTATGGCTGTGTGTAAAAAGATGAGTAAGTCCTGCCTCCCACTGGCCCTTTTGCAGCTAGCCACTGTCTGTCTGGCGTTTGATGTCTCCTCCTCCTTGCCTAGGTCAAGAGAGGACACGTGTGTAGCTTATCCTCTTGGTCCTGGTGTCTGCAGCAGTTCCGTCTGTCCTTTTGCAGCAGTCTCCTCTTGTCTCCGCTTCTCCGAGTCTTTAGGGTTAGCTTTCCTAGGGAAAGTGGCTCTGGATGTATGGTGTCTGTGCTCTCTGTTGTCTTGCAGCTCTTACTAAGGCTGTAGTTGTCCTCTTCCAGATCTATAGCAGGGATTAGGGGCTGTGTCTCTTGGGAAAAGGCATAGCTTTTCTGTTTGCTTTTATTCCAGAGGTATGGAAGGATGCACTTGCTTTCCCCAGTGGTGTTCCATCCATACATTTGACCAGTAGATCCTGAAAAGTAGGCTGCTTCTCACTGTTCTCCCGGTAGTGGGCAGTTTCTTGCTATTGTATTTTGGGAAGGTATTGGAGAAGTAGGATAGAATTCAGATTCCCACTTTCAGCTTGGTTTGAAATATGAATCATGACTCAATCCCTGTGTTTTTGAGAGCTTGAGGTTTTTGGCACCAATTTCAAGCGGCTTTTATGTCAGATGATAAAACTACCAAAACCATTTTAACCTCCTTATTAATCTTATTGTTGAACTCCAGCACTTCCACTTCAGCTCCCATAAAAGCCTTTTGAAAGGCTTTTTGTGTTATCTGGGGCTTGGCAGTCTGACTCCACAGCCATAATCCTGTTTACAGAATGGGCTTCATGCAAGTGCTTTAGATTGGGCTGATCTCACCGCAGTGGTGAAAGAAAAGATGCGAATGTCAGGGGCTTTTTGTCTAAAACTTTGTCCTGTAACAGAGGGATTTGGGGCTGGAAAGAGGCTTCTCTGTGTCCAAGCCTGGTTCAGGAGTGCCATGAGCCGGCCCAGAATATGGTACTGATCTCATGGTGTCCCTTGCACGCAATTGGAATGCCTGTGTGATATGTTGCCATTGTTTCAGTTATCCTTTCCCCTTTTCTTCTCTTCTCCTTCCCTAGTTGGAGTAAAGGTTGGTAAAGATTCAGGTGCATCTAAACTGTATGCCAGGTAATTCTTCTCCTGAAGCATTCAATGACATATTGGAGGGTTTTTCCACCCAAATAACTAATGTGGTTCCCCTTTTTGCCCTCCCTCTGCTGAAGGGCGGCGATGGAGAGCATCCTGTTTGCCATAGATCCTTTGGGAAAGGGCTTTGGGATGTGTAGCTTCTAAAACCGAGCACAGAAACTCGGTTCAGCATTTCCTGACCTGTGGTTTATGGAGTGCAGAGCCCCTGTTGTGGAGTTTGCATTGTGGATTGTTGGATAATGCTTGGAATTACCAGCTCTGAAATTGTGTTTCTCCCCTTGTCAAAATTGAATGTCTTACAAGATACAAACAGTCCAGTTTATTGGATGAGCCAGCTTGTCACACTGAGCCTCCTTCTGTTGCTGTCTTGTCTAATATCGTTGCCTGTTAGTCCTGCATGGTGCATCTGGTAGGGAAGGTAGGTTTGAAGTGTCAAATATTATGTAGTGTCTTGTGCAGACTTATTTTTAAGCTCCCTGATCATATTAATGATGTCTGGAGCCAGCTTGTCAGCAAACTGCTAATGCACAAAATGTCATTTGAACTCCCCAAAGCTAATGTGAAAGGGAAGAGAGAACAAGTTCTTTATTCTGCAATCCAAGTCATTCTGTTGCTGGAGCTGAATAATGCTCATCTTAGAACTAATGGGAGGACCGGTTGCTGCAGTGCATTATCGTGCTTTGGGGATGATGGAGCTAACTGGTGGTGTGCAGTAAATTGGCAGCTTAATGATACCAAACTGGAGTCCTGGTAGGTGGTGGTGGTTCAGTAAACTCAGCCTGGCAGATTGTTAATGGTGCAGGAGTGGAGCTTCCTCTCCCTACCTGTCTTCTGCCATCAAGGATCACAGGGTTTGGCACCGCCGCTTATCCTTACCCTCTCTTTGCAGTGCCAACCGATGATGTGGATGTCTACTTTGAAACCCCAGCTGATGACAACGAACATGCCCGCTTCCAGAAGGCAAAGGAGCAGCTGGAGGTCAGGCACCACAACCGTATGGACCGGGTGAGCATCTAGCTTTGGGCCCTTACCTGCTGTGTTTGGACGAATCGATGGTGAACTGTTCCCTCTCCATGAACCAGCCTTTCATGTTTCTTGCAATATGGCAGTTAGATTCTCATTTCTTCAGAGTTTTGGGAGAAGGGAATCAATGGGGACACTTGGTTTGCTGCTCAGTGGGTTGAAGTGCTAGGTTTAAACCCCACTGCAGCTCTGTTTTCCTAGCTAAGGTGTTGCAGGGATCTCCGTGTTAAGGCAAATAAGCTCGCAATGATCAGATGTTAATTTGGGTTCTGTTCTTTCCTTGTCCAGGTCAAAAAGGAATGGGAGGAAGCAGAACACCAAGCTGTCAATCTCCCCAAGGCAGAAAGGCAGACTCTCATTCAGGTAAGGGTTGAAGGGCTTAAAGAGGGAAAGTTACTGGTTCTTGGCGCCTTCTTCTCCATAAGTGAGAGATCGAAGTGTTCAAAGCCAGCAGGCAGCTGAGATGGAAGAACAGCTTTCATGTTCTGTCAGCAGCTGCCTTGTAGAGCAGATTTGATTCAAACGCATGCTTTGTTCTTAAAGCTGGAGATGAGCTGATACTGTGCCAGGTCGTTCCCTAAACCCAGCAGTGGGATGCTGTCTCACCCCTCAAGCGTAGCGACACCAGGGCCAAATTGTAACTTCAGCCCTTTGGCCTGTTCCACACTAACCAGGGGCCTCACAGCCTGGTTCAGATTGGCCCTGACTATCTGGACACACATTTCCTGTTTGGGCAGACTTAGTGAAAACCACTTAGCCAGCAGATAAAGCTGGTTTGCTGCCAAAGTGCCAATCTTCTGCCTTATGAGGAATGTTCAGTTGGACTGCAAAGTTAATCAGGGATATTCTCAGTATGGGATTGCTGGGGGTAGGCTCTTCTGGCAGGGACAGCTATGTGAAGTTCCCTCAAAGCAATATCCATCTTAAGTGGCTGACCCCGCTTTGGATTTCAGCCTGGAACACAGTTTTCTCTCTAGATTTTTGAACACAAGCCACTGTTTGGAAATATGGGCAAGTCTAAAAGAGTTTGTCATCATCTCTGTTGAAACATAACAATGCTTAATGGACTTCTCTGGTTTGTTTGGAGATGTGGGTTATGGCCTTTCTAATAGGCTATATCGAGGTTGGTCTGAAGGAGGACTGATGAAACATCCCCTATGTGATACCTTTGTGAACTTCTGCAAGTTCAGGTTATTGCCTCTGTGCTGAAGGGATCAATCCTGTTTCCATATTGCAAGGTGAAGGGAAGGAGTTAATACCAAGTCATTAGTTCAACACAGCTGGATCTCCCAAAGTGAGCTTTAGCTGCAAGGCCATATGCCTTCTTCAAACCTCTGAAATGCCTTGTGAAGGCAGTTTGGAAGGCAAATAATCACTGTTGAATTTGCAAAGGTGAAATCTGCATCAACATTTTGCAGTGCCCTTCTCCCCTGCTATGAATACCTCGGACATGCAGTGTGACAGGCTCTCTTTGTTCACAGGATGAGTGAGAATAGGTGACCCTGATGCCTGCAGCACCTTTCATGCACTTTCTTTGTTGCAGCACTTCCAGGCAATGGTGAAATCCCTGGAGAAGGAGGCAGCAAGCGAGAAGCAGCAGCTTGTGGAAACTCACCTTGCTCGTGTGGAAGCTATGCTGAATGATCGCCGCCGCATCGCTCTGGAGAACTACCTGGCTGCCCTGCAGGCTGACCCACCACGGGTGAGCTGCTTTGCAGGGTGGAAAGTGGGAACAGCTTGGTGAGAAGATTGCCTGGGGCTTGCCAAAGCAGAAACTAGGAATAGGTTCTGTAAAGCTTTCACCAGCATGGCAATTTGTGCAGACTTAGCTGTGGGTTTCCTATTGCCTCCTCCTTTCTGCCTGGTTAAGAAACCCACTGCTTTGTTTGGTGTTCATAAGGCACAATAGCTCTAACAGACTTAACATAAAAGAAAACGGGTGTTTTCTCAAGTGCTGTGAATTGGCTCCTATGGATCTGAACTCTTCCCCTCCTCAAATCCCACAGCCCCACCGCATCCTGCAAGCTCTGAAGCGCTATGTTCGTGCTGAGAACAAGGACCGGCTGCACACCATCCGCCACTACCAGCACGTCCTGGCAGTCGACCCAGAAAAGGCTGCACAGATGAAATCTCAGGTATAAGAATGTTTCTATCAAGGGAGGCATTGTTAGCCAGGCCTGGCTGTCAGAGGATTTGCTGGGTGCTATAGCAACTTCGCATTCTGTGCAGAGATCTTCCATTCTTTGTGTCATCAGACATGCTGTCTGTACAAGTTTCCTTGGTGCTTAGTGCTCAAAATGGGAATTCTGGTGTATACAGGAATTATTGTTGCTCACAAGGACAAGTCTAGGGGTTTAGAACTAGTTTGGTATCATTTCTATGTTTCCTTTTGTCAAACACCCATGAAATTATTTGATGGGGACTTGGTCATGCTTGAACGTGCCTCACTTCTTCCAGTACCTTATGTCTATGTGTTGCTTTCATCAGGCTTCTTCTTCACATGCCTGTGTTTTGGGTTTGTGGGAATCTTTTATGCCTCTGCAGAGTTACTGCCTTGGTTCCGAAGCATAATGCATAACCCTTGCCAAGCACTTGATAGTCATTGTTGGCTATGTTAGAAAGCCTATTTCTGATGAGTTTATTTTGTGCTGTTGCGATACGTTTTACTCCTGAACAGCCAGAAAGTCATTTTCTTTGTGCTGGGTAATGTCTGTGAATATGCTGCTTCAAGTGGATGTCAAACGTGGCCATTGGTACTCGTAAGGGGAGCTGCAGATATTCCGCAGGTCCTTTGAATTGCATCCTGGTAGTTGTTTTTACAACCCACCTTTAAAAAGGCGGAAGATGTAGTGAAAGGCCTAAGTAAGAGTCAAGATAACAATGTCCAATTAACGTTAAACAGATGTGTTCATAAAGGTATGTCCTTTCACAAGGTCAGAGAGCAGCAGAGAGCACTGACTATATCCAGTTGCAGCTTCAGGATGTAACCTGTGTCCCACCAGTCCCAATTAGGGGTGGGTTTGCTGCTTTTGACTTTGAATTCTGTAATGCAGGAAAGATGTGCCAGAATAGAAAAGAATGGAGAGCTGCAAGGAGACAAAGTGGTGGAGCTCATCCAAATGGAAAGAGAGAGTTAAAAAATACCTCATTACTTGGCTTTATAACCAGTGAATGGAAATATCATGGTTTAAGAGTAAGACAGGGACTGGAGCCTGTTACTGTCACCTCTAGTGAGGTGTAGAGTGATGTTGCGGTGATTTTGTAGAAGCAAAGCTCACCCTTGGAGGTGTACTGGTGGTTTCCTGTTATTCCTGGGCGCTATCAGTGTACCTTCAGCCCTTATCCCTCGGGTTATGTGCCACTGCTGCTCTGATTCTTGCCAAGCTGCACATCCTGGTGGTATTTACAAGCTGCTGTTTGCCTTGTGCTGTGGAATACGCGATAGCTGTTTTCAGAGGCAGCTTAGCATAGCAAGCGCGGCCCACCCTGACCCTTTGTTCTGACGCTGCCAAAGCCCAAGAGAGCCCGTGTGAGCTGTATTCTTAAGCTAAAACCTAAACAGTCCTTAATTCATTCTGAAGGCTGCAGTGTCAACAGATCGACAGGGGAGGGATGTGGGTGGGACAGTTCAATTTCCATTCCCTTTGCTTTTCAGAGGCACTTTAAGCACCTCAATCGATTCCCTTGATTGACAAGCTGCCACATGTAAAATTAAATTGCTTTCATCCTTGCTCTTAAAGGTCAGGCACACGTCAGACTGTAAAACAGGTCCTTTCAACTCCTTTATTTCAGCATTAGGTTGTCCAGATACATGGTTTTCGTTGTCTACGTGATCCCTGATTATGCAGCACCCTCTTCAGGTCAGGCTTGGCTTCACCAGCGAATTAAATATGCTGGGGAAGAGCGATTTGAGGTTGCCTGGAGTTGGAATTCATTTCTCAAATGAAGGGAGAATGCTGTTGGCAGCGAGTGGGTGTAGTGGGTGTAAGACAAATGTAATGCCACCGTTGTTCTGAAAGGCACCTTTGTTCTGCAACCAGAGTTGATAAATAATATTGTCTACTCCCTTTGTGTGTATCTCTTCTAGTAGTCAGGAGTGATAATCCATTTAATAAAGCACTTGCTTGTAGCTGCTGCGGGAAATGAATTATGACCATGTCTGGCGTATGGCAAATAACAGCTCTAGCATTTCCAGTGGAGAGCTGGTTACAGCAGGAGTCAGCCACATCCTCTCTGTCTGCTCCCGACCTTTCCCAAAGTACTGAGAGAGCCATGCACAAATGATGAGTTCCAGCAGTGGTGTGTTAGAGGCTGTCACCCAGAGAATGGGACTAGAAGGACCTGTGTCCCATTCTGTTGTCTGTGATGGCAGATCCATCACCAGTAGCAGATGCTTAATGAAGCAAGTGAAGGACTGGTACCAGTCGAGTGACTGACAGTGTTTGCCTCCTCCAACACACTTTTGTACATCTGCAGGTGATGACACATCTCCATGTGATTGAGGAGCGGATGAATCAAAGCTTGTCTCTGCTCTACAAGGTGCCATATGTGGCTGAAGAAATCCAGGATGAGATTGGTGAGTGTCTCTGTGCCAGCTCGACTCATCGCTGTGTTAGACAAGCTTTCATAGCAAGCTCCAAAAAGATGGCTAGTTCCTTTGAGGGGATGCCCTCAACAACAGGCTTAGGCTTTGGTACCACGGGGCAGATATTCTCAGGGTTTTAGAAACATAGAATCACAGAATGGGTTTGGGTGGGAAGGGACCTTAAAGCTCATCCAGTTCCAGCTCCCTGCCATGGGCAGGGACACCTTCCACTAGAGCAGCTTGCTC
>WYDI02010695.1:31216-103994 GCA_009867235.2 Psittacus erithacus | reverse complement strand
GACATGGTTTAGTGTGAGGTGTCCCTGCCCATGGCAGGGGGGTTGGAACCTGATGATCTTAAGGTCCTTTCCAACCCAAACTATTCTATGATTCTAACACAGGTTGAAGTGACTATGCCATGAGCATCATGCTGGGTTTTCCTCAGCTGAGCTCTTCTGTCTCTGGCCCAAAAAGTCCTGGAGCCCCTGCTCTTCTGAAGGTCCAGTGCCTTTTGGTGTGGTGTGGGCAGCAGGAATGTGTGTGTGCATGTTTGTGTGCATGTGTCCTCCCAACCTCAGCAAGACCTTTCGTTTGCATTCATTTTGTCTGCCTCTTGCACTGCTGCCCTGGCTCCTGGCATCTGGCTTCAGTGGAGGCATGCTACCAACCCAACACCTTCACACGCTTCCAGCTGGCAGTAATGTCAGGACTTGTGGGAGGCCTTGCTGCTCACCTCCATGTCCAGGAGCAGTTTAGGGATGCCAGTAGTTCAGCTTTGTAACTTGGAAACACTGCTCCTCACTGCTTGGGACCTCAGAAGTTGCTTTTTCCCAATCTCAAGAAGTACTAGGCATCAAAAGGAGTGAGCAATACAAGAAGCAGGTGGGCATCAGTCCCTAATTGATGTGGACAACACCAGGCACTTGCAGGATACCTCTTTCCTGGTGGATCAGTGCTTGCAGCACCAAGCAGGGCAAAGGTGGAGAAGGAGCAGGCATCCAGACCTAGCAAAAGAAGATGTTTCTTGACAGAAATAAAGCTCAGGCTCAGCAAATGTATTCTGATTTTCAGTTTCTGTGGTTACGGACAAAGTCTGTTCAAATGATCACATCAGCTCTAGCATGCAACTCTTTCCAGGAAGGGTTTCATGCTGCAGTTTTTGGCTCCTTCAAAGAGAAAGCTGGTTGGGTTCAATCTCCCCCAGGATAGGAAGTGTTTTGTATATAGTACTTGAAATCAAAATTGCTGCTTTTCACCCCACTTCACAGTTCAGTCCGGCAGGGATCTACCAGATCCTCAGCCTTTTGAGTCTTGCTGCTTTAAAAATCAAGCTCATCACAGTCAGGCAAGTATTCAAGCTGGACTTTGATAAGCTGCAAAAGAAGTGAAGTTGTGGAAGCAAAACCTTGAGCACAAAGAGCATTCGAGTACATGACAGTTTCCAAAAGTCTCCTACAACAGGATGAACCAAACTGGAAGATTGTGACGTCGTTTTCCATTGACACCCCCCCCCTCCCCGCCCAATCTCAACACTGTTTGGGCCAACCTTTAATCTGGCCCATCTACACTTATTACTCTTGAAAAAATAAAATAAAATAAAGCATTCTAAGAGAGCTGTAAAATGGCTCCAGCGTGACTCAAATTCAGCAGAAGCATGTCACTTTAAGCTTAAAGAAAATGTTTTATCCTTAATTTGCCCTGCAGTGTTCAAATCCACAAAATGAGGTGCTATTCCACCACCAGCTCAGCATGACTCTTCTGGGCCGGGGCCAGAAGCAGATCCAGGTTTCCATGGGTGGAGGCAGGGACCAGCATTTTGTGTCTTCAGCGTCTGTGCAGAGGCCAAGAGGAAGCATGGAGGGAACAATCTGTGGTTGCATCTCCTTTTGAGAAGGCAGCAGGAAGGCAGGCAACCTACCCAGAGGGACAGGGAGGGCATCGTGGTATATTCCCCAGCCTTGTAGTGCCCACCATCTTCTTTTCAGCAATGTTGGGCAGCCCTGCCCCTTCGAGGCTCTCCATGGATTTGCACAGCTGTTGGGACCAGGTTCCTTTCTCCCATTAGGTTTACTTTTAACTCTTCCTTTCCTCAGTACCTTAGAAGGGATTGTGATAATGTCTTTATTTATATCTCTTTCCCTTTTATTTTTTTTAATGTAATTCCTATCTTTTGTCCTTCTTTCCTCTCCTCTTGAACACAAATAAACTCTCTCTTTGTTGCAGTAGCACTCAGTGCTGGCTCTTTAATACACTTCAGTGTGGTGTCAAAAAATCCCAAGACACAGGTAGAATGACAGCACCTATTCTGCAGATCTAGGGCCAGGTGTGTGGCTCAAAGACACTGTGGTGCAGCTTCATGATGCACTTCAGCTATAACCTCTTTCTCTCTGTGTACAGAACCTATATGATGACCAAAGGAGGCACCTTAATGCACTGTCTAGTCCCCAGGCATTTGAACACTCTTCTTTCACTCATCTTCTGCCACATGCCAGCTGTCATGTTAGAAGCATTGGTGCTGGCATTAAAGAAAGGGGAAAATCCTACAAGTCCAGAGGTAAAGGAGCAGGTTGAAGGATGCCTTTGGCTGCATGTAGACTTAGGCTGGCCTGAGGCAGCCCTTGCATGGCAGCCCAAGTCAGGACAGAGCTACAACTCCGCAGTGCCCAGGTAGCCACAGGATCTTCTTCCCTGGCACCCCACTCCCATGGATGCCATGGGTAATATGGTGGAGATGGACACCAAGAGTAAATCTGGCTGTAGCCTCAGTGTTGCATGGACAGGCTGCCCCACAGCACCCTGCTACCATCCTCAGCTGCCTTAGCCATTGCAGTGTAGCCACTTTAAACCAAGACGTCTGCAGTGGTGGAACATTGGATGAAATGCCAATTTCTGAAACAGGAAGGTATTTAATGAATTATGACTCTTTTCCTTCCCAAGCAAGCATCAGTGTTTGGAACAGCTCTGTGAAGACAAGCTATAAACACCTCCCAAGCAGCCCGGCACAAGCTGGGCACAGCGACATGGAAGCAATCACCGTGATGCTCTGCTTAGCAAACGTGGTTAATCACTCTCATATTTTTCCCTCCAGGCACAGGCATCCCAGAGATTCCTATAAAGGCTGTTTTACAGTCTCCCTGAGGGGTAATTAGCAGCAATAAACATACTTTCAAAATTGCTGACTGGTTAATAGCATACACAACATAGGAGAGCTTTGAGTCCCAGCATCGGCCATGGTGAGGCATGAAATGCCTCCAGATCCACGAGTAGCCCAAAACAAAAGCCTGTGTTTTGCGTCTCCAGCATAGAGCAGCAGCAGTCTGGGACATGAGGGGGAGGCGTTGCTTCAGGCAGGACAGAAACATAAACCCCAAATATTGTGTTTAACCACTATCCAAGTAAAATAAAAAGAAATCTCCCTTGTGTAAACTGAATTCAGAGCTCTGCTCCTACGCAGGGACGGCTGGAGCCAGCAGGAGACATTGTATTGCATCTCCACTTACTTGAGAAGGTTTGCAGGGAAAAGCAGCTCAGTGTGATGGTGTCCTACTGATCAAGCTCACGTCCTCTCCTGAGCCCTTCAAGTGCCTCTTTGCATTTAAATTTCAAAGTGTTGCCATTCTCCTCAGAGGTTTCTTCAACAAGCAAGAGGAAAAAGGCTTGAAAGGGGTGGAAGGTGAAAGATGTGCCGAAGGCATTCTCGCTGAGTCTTACAGATGCAAAGCTTCCAGCCCACCTATGTCCCCATGCCTGTGTTGCTCAGGACTCACTTCCTTCACCTCTTGGGGACAGCATGTTCTTCCTTCCAAACTGATGGAAAGAAAGAGCAAAAGGAAACCCTATGAACTATATATACAATAACCAGAGATCTGGGGCTAGCAGGGATGAATGTGCCAGAGTCAAAAGACAGGGCAACTGATGAACCCGCCTGAGCTCCAGGTGTGTAGTTCTTGTTGAGCTTTCCAGCGATTTTGGACCTTGCACTTAGCAAAGCAGACAGCTTTAAAACGGCTTCCTACATGTTATAGATACACAATACTGCTGTCAGCCTGACAGTGAAGTAGTATGCAAGTGTGGTGACTGATAGTGAAACAGACTTTATTTTTAAAGGGTTACAAGATCTTTTCCTTTTAATGTTGGTTTGAACCACAAAATGTTTAAAACCAGCTACATTAACAGTTGGACATGACCAGTACATTAGTGTAGGCTAACTGAGAGTTCGTAGGCTGGTCAGTCGCACATCCTCTGGAACTGAAGTCCATGTGAGAAATCCATAGAGCACTACAATAATAGTCTTCTATAATCCAATTGGAGCATCACATAATGTTATGTTTAAAGACTTTTTTCTCTGGATACTTCTTTTCTGCATTGTTCTTCACATCTGTTAATGTTTCACATATAGGGGAAAAAGAAGTTTCAGCAATAAGTTGCAAATTTTCTGTGATTAGAAAATATTTGTCCATAAAATCATCGCCAAGATTATCCTCCTTTCAGTAACAAGTACCTCATTGTAAAACTGACTTCTGGAAAAGATCAGAAGGATATTGTGAAGCTTTTAATAAGATAATATGCAGAAGCATAGAGTCTTGGGCTCCTGCATGTGTCCTGTATGAATAAAAGACTTCATTTAAATTCCTTCCATTAGTGGCAAGATCTAGTTTTAAAAAGGGCATTTTTTTTAACCTGGTCTATTAATAGTATTCAATATTAAATTACCCTCAAAGACTGCAAAATTATAGAGGAGATGTTTGGGGTTTTTTTGAGAAGAGATACAATGCCTGAGTAATTTTCACAAGAGCGCTCTGGATGGAAATAAATTTCTGCAAGGAAAATATTTAGACAAATGAATTGGTCTGAGTTACTTGGCTGAAATTCCAGAATAGTATTCGTACTCGAGTATTTCAAGAGCTTTGATGGGTTTCTGGTCGGCATTAAACGCAAAACATCAAATGGGTTGTGAATGGAAGTGAGTGGAACCAGTTCTGAGCACTGACTCCAAGGCTGCTACCTTTCTTTGGCTCATTATTGGCAAGATTTGTTTCTGCAGAGACATTTATGACAGCAGATCAAATCTTGCTTTATTGAGCTGACACTATGCCATCTAGCTGTAGCAAATGTATTTCACATGTTTGACATTTGAAATGTTTCTAGCCTTACTCTGTCCTGGCTTTGGAAGACGCTGAACCTGACACTAGAGAGAAAGAGCTTTCCTTTGGACAGCCAAGAGTGTGTCATAGAATCATAGAATGGTTTGGGTTGGAAGGGATCTTAAAGACCATCTATTTCTAATCCCCCTGGCATGAGCAGGGACACCTTCCGCTAGACCAGGTTGCTCAAGGCCCTGTCCAAACTGGCCTTGAACACTGCCAGGGATGGAGCAGTCCATCACTGTCCTTTGCAAAGTGCATAACCATGGAAGATGCAAGGTTAGGGGGCCTGCGGCAAGGATATCAGGGATATAAAGACCCTGCAGAGCCCTTAGCAGCCAGGCAGCTTCAGACACTCAAAGAGGGACATGCTTTGACCTTTCTCGTCCTTCCTCTTTTCTGCTCTCCAGGCCAAACACACATGTACAGGGCTACAATGTGCAGTGTGCAAGAGCATTTGTGGAAATGAAACAATGAAATGCCTGTTTGATGAGGGATCAAAACATAATAAATGGAGGTAGGTCAAGAAGGACCCAAGAACACAGTGTCATTGAATACAAACCACCACCAAAGCTCTGCAATGGCTGGTATGCTCATACAACAAGAAAGTAGTTGCTACTTGGCAATATCAGAGCTTGGAAGCTATCGGGTGATGGCCTGTTTTCCCAGAGTTTTTTCTCATGGAGGGATGCAAGCCATTCTCATAAAGCTAACAGCTGCAGACCAGCCCAGAGTCCTGGGAGCCAGATCCTACTCTAATTCCTTGTGATTGTAACATGAAAGAACAAAGGGTTATATCCTGCCTTTGATACTTTTTCAGGGCTCTTAATGGGCATAGGTTGGAGACCCAGATACAGATCAATGGCAGGATACAGTCATAATGACCCAAACTGAGCTAGAGGAACAGTGTCTTCCTATTTCAGCTTAATATGACACAGCACTTGCACATAACGGAGACCAGATTTTTCATTTGGACAAGTCATCCAAATAGCTGTTACATCCCTACGAAGGAAGGCTTGAATAGCAAATTCCAAGCCTAACACTTCAATAAATCGAGCAAATTTGTTGTACTGTACCACACCGAGAAATGTCTGCAGATCCTGTTAGTTCAGCCTTTGAAGGTAGGGTATCCTGACCGAGACCACACCTGGAGCTGATACCAAGAGAATGAGCCACCTTAAAAGATGATGGATGGTGATGCATGCTTCTCCACAGCACTCAGCACCAACTTTGCCGTGTCTTTCTGTTTGCGTAGGCCAATATATATGTGGTGAAACTGCATTTTAGAGCTCAGCAGCTGAATATTCAAGTCACTGAATATTTAACCTGTATTTATAGTGTGTGCAATACTGCATGGATCAGTAAAAAGGTTTCAGCTGGATCAGTGAAAAGGTTTCAGCTGGATCAGTGAAAAGGTTTCAGCTGAACACTATTTTTGGAAGCTAGCTTATTCTTTTACCAGTGGTTATTAGTCCAAACAACTCATGACAGTTTTATTTCTCTTTAAACTTTTTCTCCCTCTCAGTTGGAGGTAGCATTTCAAAATATCTGGAAGTGTGCTATTTGTTTTTCTTCCCAAAATCTCCACAAAGATGTTGTGGATAACCACAAAAGTATCATCCACATTCCTTTATGGTAGTGCACGGTGATATGATTTATTCAAAACCAAAATGTACTTTAAGCATGTGCCAAGCCAAAGCGCACCAGGTCCCAGAACAGAGCCCTGGAGAATCCACCTAGACTGTTGACAAACCTGGCTCAGAAAAGCAACCTCTACACTGTCCAAGAGTAACAGGGTATATGACAGTGCTGCTGAAACCTAGGAGGTTAACGCAAACCAACCAGGCCATCTGGGGCCGTTTAGCTGTTCTTGCAGTGTGATACCATAACTTGGCGTGAAGGGCTGGAGCCTTAAGCAAAATCAGACATGACAAAATCTTCTGAGCTGAGTCAGAAACAATAATCATTCTTTTCACTGCAAAGAAGCAGAAACCACTGACTTTTGCATATCTAGGAGCCATCTGACAGATAGGAGTGGCTGGGCAGCAGTGCCTTTTGCCTACTGATCACCTTGAAAACTTGAAAATGCTGAGAAAAGAAGGGCTCATTAGGCTTTATTGCATAGTAAACATTTACAGTGTTGGTTCTTGTTCCAGCAAATGAGGCCACATCTACGTGTGCAGTGAGAGCCAGCTACTGAAGCAGCAATGGGTCAGGATGGGCCCCCACCTCCTCTGCTGCTCTTCAGGGATGTGGTGTGCTTCCCAGACAGACCTGCCCTCTCCCAGGAGAAGCTTGCAAAGACGAAGTTGCCCTGAGATGGAATACATAATATTGTCTTTTTCAGTCTTTTCCCTTTATTGAGGCAAACTGAATTAGGAATCAGTGTATGTCTTGGAGAGAAATAACTTCCTTCTACTTGTTAGGATGAGACAAACTTGATCCTGGTGTGACACAAAGAAATGGGGGGTGGGAGCCCAGCTGCTGTAACTACAGATCAGTGGGTAGACAGCTATCATAGGCTTTCCCCCCACCAGTGGCACTATACAAACAGAAATATCAGTGGCATTAGCAGGGGCAGAAATGTGGGGACCAGACAATGAATGTGATGCAGTCTCCAGAGTGTGAGATGCTAGTTCCTGAAAGCTGGGTCTGCTCTGATGGTCTGTACCTGAGGGAATAAAGATGCTTGAGATGACGCAGTGAGGCAGCCTGAGGTAAAGCTGAACATGTTTTTTAATGGGTTGCTAAAAGATAAGGGTTAGGAACCTCAGGGGAAAGCAGAGTGGAGCTGAACCCTTGCACGTTAAACTGTGCGTAGCTGGAAGCTGACACATGGGAGGAAGAGCAAACCCAATTCTTCCTTTATGCACTGCTTCTTTAGCGTTTTTGTGGATGCTTCCTGTAAACACCGCCCTGTAAACGCTGTCATTTAAGGATAAATTTTATGGTAGGTGTACAAGTAGGTAAGTTCAGGAGAGCTTGCAGCAACAGCAGAATCCTGCTACCCAGAAGAGGTGTAGGTCCTGCCTCCGCATCTCTGGAGGTTGTTTGTGAGGCTTTTGTGAGGCTGCCAACTTCCCTGTCACCTGGGGCATAGGGGTGATGTCCTGGTTTGGTAACATTTTTACTCTCAGTCTGTGGGATGCACATGACTACCCACAATGCAAGATAATGATGCTTCAAGGCATTTTGGTTTTGGTATTTTTTTGCAGCTGATGCCCTCATGTCACAAAGCCCCAGGCTTGCACAGGCTGAGCTGTGCAAATACCCAAGCAATGACCTAAATTTTGTGATTTAGAACTGCTTGGTGGTGGTGGAAGTTGTTATAAACAAAGGACTGAAACCCAATTTTTAAAAGTAAGAATGTGCAATTCTGTGATTGCTGAGACAGCCATGCTCCTGCAGCCACAGTTTGCTTTTGAATCTGAGGAGTTACTGAGAAATTTAGCTGGCCTGGAAAGTAATAAGAGGGGAAAAAGTCCCAGAAAGAACGCAAGCTGGTTCTGGGAGAAGGAGAGCAAACAGAGTCTGGTCTCTCGTGCTGGGTTTCTTCTTTTTTCCTTGCTTGGTGACTTTCGAATCCCACTGCACTAACCCCAGCCACTGTCCCATCCTCTGCACTTGCTTTTCTTTGATTTTGTTTTATTTTTATGGCTGTATTATCTATATTTATCTGTTATTACCCATCCCATATGCAATTGAATTCATATGGCATCATTTCCAAAAAGAATAGCACAAAGCCCAAGAAGAGTGAAGAGAACTATAACTCTAAAATTGAAACAGCCAAAGGAATACCATTGTGTCTTTCCCATGACTCCCAACCTCTTCCCAGTTCCTTCCTATGCCACCTATGACACCTGCTTGTGTCACCCTCCCAGCTGTGCTGCCCTACACCATGGGCGCCCTGGCTGCTGCAGCATGGGGCTGGTAAGGATGGAGCTCTCTCTGGTTTCCTTTCACAATAGCTATTATTTGAATGTTTTTCCCCTGCATGGCTGCAGATTTCATAAGCCTGTGCTATCTGCAGTCTTGCTTACCCAGAATTGGCAGCGGGGTGTGTATGTCAAAATTTGAAAGGAGGTTAAAGGCAGAGACAGGCACTATTGCTGCACAGGTCACATTGCATTTGGAAATCAGGCTAATATGTACTATAACTTTTGTGTGTATAAGAGCTTTTGTCTTTACATAACTGCTGTTCCAGAACTCTGTTTTCTTTGACTGCTTTAATGATAGCATTTCAGATTTTTCTTCCCCTTGTTTGACTCCTCCACTTACTGTACTTTGCTGAATTTCCTCAAGCATGCAGGAGTGTGTTAGCTGCACAATGACTGTCTACCAAATGAGCAATTATACTTCATTTGTAAACGTGTCTCATCATTAAAAGCCAAACTGCTGGATACATGCAGAGTCGGGCTGCTGCAGGTTTACTCAAAGAGGCAGATTTCTCTTTAGCACTATTTGATACAGGGCTATACATCTGAAACCACAAGCAGAAAGTGCAACAAGCCAATTCAAACCACGTCTACTTCCACTTAAATCGTGCGGTGCCTGCACACTGAATGTGTTCCAGTCTGAGCTGGAGAATAGTGACTGGTGAGAAGCCACCTATTTATTTTCTTCACAAAGAGATAACGAGTGTAAATGTCACACTCCGTGCTGCAGATGCACCAGCAAGACAGATGCATACTGAAAGAGAAAATCTTCCCTTTAACTGCCATGAAATCTGTGGAACAGGATCAGATTGTGAGATCAAAAACTGCATTCAGCCTTTTAACCTGAAAGTTAACACAAGGCAAAATCCCAGAGTCATGAGCCCTGAAAGAAACTAGGGTAGAATAGAATAATTTTAGTTGGAAGTGACCTACAACAATCATCTAGTCCAACTGCTTGACCACTTCAGGGCTGACCAAGTTAAAGCATGATATTAAGGGCATTGTCTTAAACGCTGACAGGCTTGGGACATCAACTGCCTCTCTAAGAAGTCTGTTCCAGGGTTTGGCCACTCCTTCAGTAAAGAAATGCTTTCTAATGTCCAGTCTGAACCTCCTCTGACACAGCTTGGAACCTATCACTGGATCCCAAGGAGAACTGATCAGCACCTCTTTCACCACTTCCCCTCTTCAGGAATTTCGGAGAACAATGAGGTCTTGGAAAGCAGCAGAGCCTGGAGGCATCTAGACAAGGTGCAGAAACAAGTGGCTCAGATACAAGATTTTGACTTGCTGCAGTATCAGAAATACAGGCGAGGCACTGGTATCCCTTGAACATGTGCGTCTGAGAACTGGGGTGTAGCTCACCTCCTTTGTGAAATGATTCTGCAACAACAGGTCCCGTTGAGGCATTTTGTGGTTAGACTGGGCTGGCTGAGAGGATGGCTATGAATAGCCACTCCCTGTGACTCTCCCTCCTGACTTTTAGGGCAAGTTCATCATCATCATATGCAGCATGTCTAAATGGCAGCAGTAGAAGGAGCTGGTGCTATTTAGACACTAGAAATCCTCATGAAGAAAAGCAATGGCTTTTTATGTTTCCTGTCTGATAATGAGATAAAACTGCACCTCTGAAATGGAGTCTGATGCTTAGAGCCAGAGGGGTTGGGTGAAACTCCTCACATAGTCTTTCAGGTGGTGGGATGCTGTCCCAACAATCCCACAGCTGAACAAACTTGAAAGCAGAACAATATCCTGCGTTAGCCTGGCAGACAGGAAGAAGGAGGGCCTGACTGTCTTTCTAATCTGTAGTTATTGTCCTAACATTATGTGGAGGATAGTCCCATAATGTCAAAGTTTATGGTGCTAGTTTCAGCCAAAAGGTGTGTTGCAGCTCCCACTTTTCTAGAGGCATGAAACAACCTCAGTTTATAAATTCCTCTGCCATTGCAGCATTGTCACTAGGACTGAAGGTGGTTTCTGCTGACATACCCCAGCATGTGCCTTTCTTCCTGTGTCTTGCACAGCAAATAATCATGAAATAAGTCATCCAGCCCTTCAGACACATGCATGGTGCACAGACATCACAGGCAAAGCACTGTTTTGCCAAAATTACAATACAGAGCAGTGAACTATCTTGGATTTCCAAAACTAGAATACTGTATTTCAACAGGGTGCTGAACTGCAGGAACAAGAGAAAATATGTCATTTAACACAACATCAGCCACGCACATGACAGAGCTCACTGTTTTCTTTAAGCCAGATGAAAGCATTCAGCAATCTTGAATTTAAGGGGTTTGTGCCATGAATATGCCACAAAAACAATTGCTGAGGAGGCTGTGAATGTTCAGCTCTTCCAGAGAAGCAGGACTTGGAGGATAGTTCTTCACAGCTAAACTAACGAGGGCCATGGACCAAGGCCAAGCAACACTGAAGGGCTCATGTCACATTCATGCCGCTTAAGGCTCTTCTAGGTCAGGCTTCTGCCACAAAGAGCTGTGCAGAACAGTCCAAAACAGCTAAATGTGGAGTGTTCAGGCAGAGCTCTGACCCCCAGCCCTTTTCTGTTGAGCAGAATAGATGTTATTCCCATAACATCTCACTCTGAAGACTCCAGGAGTGAGAAGCTGAAACTACAAGATCCTGCTGGTGGGTAGTGGAGCTGGGGGGGGTGTGGGGAAAGAGGTATTGGTGCTTACAGCATTTCTAAGAGCATGGGAATCTTCCCATCTGACAGCAGAGGAGCTGAACAAGACTTGCCATTGAAGCCTGAAAGCTGTCCACGTGTTTCATTTGTGGATGTGCCTTTTTGTTCAATTAGAATTTGGACAGTGTTTTGTACTGAGTGATTTCCAGAAAATCTTGTTCTTCATCCTGCTGGAATTTCTAAGGAGATATTTGCCCAGGCTTTCCACATGAATGTCTCTTGTAATGTCTGATCCCTCAGAGAACAATCATGGATGAAACCGCTAAAAAAGGTTGTGCAACTCTGTTTTTCTCAACTAGGAGCTTGGAAATAACAAATATATTGGAATGTGGTTTCAGACCATTCCTTTTTTTATTTGACCTCCTATCAAGGAGAAATAATATATTCTTCTGGAGTAGAAGCTGTGTTAGCCAGTATATTGGCACGTCTGTGAAATGTACAGGCCTACTTCAAAACAACATCTTCTTTTGGGAAGGAAATTGCACTGAATTTCTTCTTAAGTCATTGGCCAACCATGCAATGACAGAACAGGAGTTTGTCCTACTTTTCACCATATCCTTGCAGTCCTCAGCCTCAGTTGAAGCCCTCATCTGCAGTAATGCAGTAATGCAGTAATGCCAGCCCTCCGCTCCAGCTTCCAGCAAACCTCTTTCCACAGCCTCCTTGATCACAGAGAGCCCTGTACCTCTACCAGCCCCTTGCCCGGCCAGTGCCTGTGCAGAGACCATGCTGTCCACCAGCTTTGAGACCCTTTGGGGAACCAGCCTTCCTCCCACCTCTCCCTACCCTACATCTGGGATCTGCCACTGTGAACCCCAGAGCCCATGTGGCCCATGGCCATAGCCAGACATTCCTATGGTCAGGAGGAGACACCCCACCTGCCTCCTTCTCAGCCTCATCATTGGATTGTAGCTCCTGCAGTCTTCTCCTCACCTCCAAGTTTGCTGAGAGCAAAGGAGAAAGGCCAGGAGAAGGGGGTACAGACAAAGAGTCCTGTGGCTGCTTGTACCTTTTAGCAGGCAGTTTGTGATTCCTGCACCCACATGAGGCCCCATTACTGCATGTGGGAGCACTGGTGGAGGTAACAATGATTCCCTCTTGGGACAGCTTGGCAAGCTCACTTTCTTCGCAGGCATCACCGCCGCCACAGGCACACCAGCCCCCTTTGATCTATGTAAGACATCTCCTGCGCTGCATTCATGTTTTCCTACCACCAACATAGCATTTCGGTTCTATGCTTCTTCTTTACTTTCCTCTTGCCTCTGAGGAAACCATTTCCCTGATTCAAATGGCAGAAAGAAATAAATTGCTGGGATGTTTGAACCATTACAGAAGAATTCCTCACTTGTCTGAAAGGATGCGCAGGATACTGCTGCCAAGGTATTTCAGGAATGGCCATGGAGATGAAGGCTGGAAAGGAGGTGGGAGGACTATGTCTAGACAAGCAACTGATGATGGTGTTTGGCTTGCTGGTTTAGAAATGGTATTCCTAAAGGCCCGGCAGGACTCTGTACTGGCTTTTTTAAAAAAGCTTATGGAGGCCATAGTTAGCCTACAGCTGGTTTTTCCAACACTCAGTTTGCTTTTAAAACATCTCCAAATAACAAATCATTAAATCTTTTGGGCAGTCTCCCCCTCCTCCCATTTAGAATGTATTTAAAACTCACAGTCTGCTTCTTAATGGTCAGACTGGAAAAATGCATTGGGTTTTGGTTTTTTTTCTGCTGGATAATGGAATAAGGAATTCTTACCTACATAAGGTAAGAATTTAAAGTAAATCTGAATAGACAACCCAAGTGTGCAGCCAACATGTTCATAGGCTCCAGTGTTCTCAGGAAAGGCAATTTCACCATCTCTGAACAGGCAAAATCTTGCCTACAGTTCATTATACGGCTATTTTGAAAACTGACTGCTTCTTGAGAAACCTGTGTGGTAGCAGAAGAAAATAGAGGTGAAATAACTGAGAGAAGAACCACAGGCTGCCTATTTGCCCAATTCATCTGCACTAATCAACCTCTTGATTTGCCCAGCATATAGGGGCTGATGTAACTGCCTTGAAATCCACTGCAGATATAATTGAAACCTGCTGCAAACTGGGCTTTTCTCACTGAGTGCTTGCTCAGTGTTACTGTGAAGTTTCAAAATTTTGCAAGTGTGTTTTACTGCTTGTCCTATGTAGTAAATACTGAAAAACTGGCTTTCTCCTCAGGTTTGTTGTTCTTGCAGTGATTCCAGTAACTACCGCATCACTGAATATCTCTCAAAATGCTTGCATAGACATGAAAATTGATGATAAACAGATGGATTTTGAGAAAAAGTACAACAGCAGTATCACACAACCTGGTCTTTCCATGTTCGGTCGCATGCTTTTTTATCATTATCCTTTATATGCTTCACTTCCAACCACCCAACTGCATGTTCCTAAAGAAACACACGTTCTTCTCAACTTGGAACCAGGCAAGTGTAGCAAGGCAGCTAATAGGAATATATAGGTCACGATATTTCATGGCTTACTAAGCTCTGATTCAGTGATTTATGCTCTTTCTCAGTTACTTCATCACCACTAGCTGCTGTTGAAGGAGCCAAAATGAATACAAATTATTATTGTTTGAAATAACAAAAAAGGAAAGGTCTTTTTCATTACTTAAATATCTGTTTTAGGCTCATTTTAAAAAGATATTATTTCCATTCATTTTCAGAAGGAAAATGTTATGTTTATTTTACTTTTTTTAAATCAAATGAATGGGCCGTGCTCACTTGCTACCAAAGGGAGTTTTAGTGCTACCATTAGTGCCATTAAAATCAGAAATAGTCTTGAAGTGACCTGTGGAAACACTGTAATTCTGCCAACTCCGATGCACATGAGCAGGCTATGTCCCTTCTCAGGGGTACAAAATACATATTACACTGCCTCTGACTTGCCACAGTGCCCCTGGGTATTTCCTGCTGGGACATTAGCCATGACAGGCCTGGTTTGGAGGGGACAGTACATCATGAAGTTGCGGTTGGGAAGGGTGGTTTAAGGACAAGCACACACACTCTTTGTATTTTTAAACCTTTCTGCTCTAAAAGCTGACCTTGACTTGGGAAGAGAGACCTCTGTATCTTCCAGCGCTCCTTCCAGGATTAGCCCTGCAGCCCCAGGAATCCCAGTGGGAACAGCCAGTGGGCAGTATGGATGGGGTGGGCTGGGGTCTGGTGCAGGGGTTGCCTCCAGGGATCTCAGCATTTCCCACATCTGCTGCAATCCCTTGTGAGGAGGGTGCAGGAATTCACATCTACCAGCAGACCAGTATGTGAGACAAAAAAGCTGTCCAGTGGGGTCTTATTTAATGCATATATTATTAAGCCAATTTAAGCAAGTGGATCAAATACAAAACAGCTTTCAAAGACACTGAGACACAGAATCATGGAATCACAGAACGGTCTGGGCTGGAAGGGACCTTAAAAACCATCCAGTTCCAACCCCCTGCCACAGACAGGGACATTTTCCACTAAACCAACTTGCTCAAATACCCATCCAGTTTGGCCTTGAATACTTCCAGCGATGGGACATCCACAACTTCTCCAGGCAACCCATTCCAGTGTCTCGCTTCCTCATAGTGGAGAATTTCTTCCTAATGTCTAATCTAAATCTACCCTCTTTCAGTTTAAAACCATACACCCTTGGCCTATCACTACATGCTCTTGTAAAAAGTCCTTCTCCAGATTTCTTTCGGTACTGGAAGACTGTTACAAAGTCTCTCAGAGCCTTCTCTTCTTCAGGCTGAACAAGCGCAACTCTCTCAGCCTGCCTTCATAGGAGAGGTGCTCCAGCCCTCTGATCATCTTCCTGGCCTCTGGACTCACTCACACAGGTCCACGTGCCTCTTGTGTTGTGGGCCCCAGAGCTGAATGCAGCACTGCAGATGGGGTCTCATGATAGTAGAGTAGAGGGAGAGAATCACCTCCCTTGACCTGCTGGTCACACTCCTTTTGATGCAGCCCAGCATATGGTTGGCTTTCTGGGCTGCATGTGTACACTGCCAGCTCATGTTGAGTTTCTTGTCAATCCACATCACTCACATCCACATCAACTTTGCTTTCACCAAAGTCAGCAAGAGTTTTGTGCTGATTTTACTGGAGCAGAGGGATGCAGATACTGAAGGACATTGAAATTCTTCCCCCATGATGTACCCCCTAAATCTTCCTACCACAGGCTGCAATTTGAAAGCCAAATATAATCAATAACACCTAACCACCAGGAATTTAGGTGTTTTGGTAAATACTAAATGGTTATACACAGTGCGCTGTGAGGAGGCACAGATGAAGGGATGCCTGTCGGCATCTACATTTACTCTGCTTCTTCATCCCCAGTGTAAATCACTGTACACCTGTCTACTGGAAAGTGCATTGAGATCATCTTGCTTATTTTGCACAACTTGCTCAACTCAGCTATTGAAAAACCTTCTATTTGTTCCTGACTGGCTTTGAATTGGCAGTTTCATTTACTCATTAAAGGCTTTACAGCCAGGTACAATCCAGAAATTTATAGGTCTCAGAAAATAAACTAAGGACAGAAGTATAACTTAGCACAAATTTTTCAAGGACAGGTCATATCAAAATAAGACAATATCCTTCCAAAAGAAGGAAATAGGTTTATTTATTTATTCCAATATTTTATTTGTAAATAGGGAGGTACAATATCTCTTCAATTTTGCAAGATCTTGCAACCAGCTCACATGGTACCTTCATGCATATTACACATATACATTAAAGCAAGGGAAATAAAAAACTGTTTGGAAAACTATTAGTAAAGTTGTTATGACTGATCTGTGATCAGAATAGAGGGATGTGTGAAATGGACAAGGGCTTAAGTCCCTTGCTATTCAGTATTTTCATTAATTATTTCAATAATGCACTAAATAATTAGTGAGAATAAATGAGAAACTGTTTCTCATTTTGTAGATCATTATACTGGGAAGGGTAGCAAGCACTTTGGTGACTAGGACTGAAATTCAGGAAGATCTTGATAAATGAGCATAATAGTTCAAAAAAGTAATTCAGTAAGAACGTGAAGTTTCACAGGTTTGCACCTTTCAGTGGCTTATAGAATGCAATGACTCAATATTGTCAAGCTGCTATGAAAAGCAGGAAAGAGTATGCTAGGCTGTGCACGTCTTCTGTACAACAGATGACAGACTCCTTTTCTCCCGAGTCACCAGAGACTCGTTGTGAGAGCAGAAAAGGTAAAAAAGAGGCAGAAGGGGAAAGGAAAGTGCTTTTTGCATATTGCAGATGGATTAGGAGAATAGGGAAGAGAAAATAGTAAAACGAGTTTCAAGAAAGGATTAAGCAAGGATGAAGATAGTATTCCTTGCAAAAAAGGCAGAAGCAGAAATATTTGTGGTAATATCTATGCTTTTCAGCAAAGGGACGAAAAATGTTTCTTCACTTCATTGTACAGATGTCAGAAAAGACTCAATATGTTTGCTCTGAGCCAGATTATTTCTATTGACTTTGGTGGAATAAGAGACTGCCAGCAAAAGGAAACCCCAATATTTGAAGAAGTTATCTCAATTTTGCTGGTGTCACTAATTAGCACAGGTTTAGCAGGACGCAGTCATCTCTTTAAGACATTTTTTTAATTATGGGAGAACACATTTTTATAATGGGAGAAGTACACATTTCTGTCACATTGGTGGTTTTGGAAAGCAAATAAACTCTAAAACAAGAAATGAAAATATTAAGAAGAAACAGTAGAGAATCCCTGGAAGTCTTAAGAAGTTCCTGTGTATATAAAAGCAGATATAAATTTATCATTCTTCTTCTGTAGGAAAGAAAGTCCTTAGAGTAATCCCAGACAGTCACTGTTGTCTCCTCTTCATACAGCTGATGTTTCAGCTTTTTCTTTTTTTCAAATATGCTGCAGTCACACAAAGCACCCACAAAAAAACAAACAAGAAAAATATTTTTAACCAGATAAGGATGTGTAAATATAAACAGGGCTGCTGAAAAGTTCAGTCAGTGCCATTTATAATTGCAGGGAGCTATAAGGTCATCGGATCAAGATAGGCTGCATATGTCTGGAGCCCACACATGAAGCAACCCTGAACACGCCACTATTGCTAGTTGTCAGAACATCTTCATCCGGTGCTGGAACCTCCTTCAGAGTGTATCCTACCATGAGCGTCCTAACTTTTTCATTTTAAGATGTTTCCGTGCTACATCCAAAGTCCCAGATAATGAGGCAAAAGGAAAAAGGAGTGGATGTAAACAAACTTGAAGTCTTCCAAACCAGGCAGCGTCCATTGGGCTTTTATATTTTGCTCAGTGTAAATCCTTTGATTCCAATTGCAGTTCACTGTATACTTCCCACAAAGAAACTAAAGCAGACTGCCCCAATTTGGGGTTTCTGCTATCGCTATCTGTGTCGCTGTTAGACCAATGGATGAGAGCAGTCAAGCTGCTGGGCACAGTCAGTGCTGCCTGACCAAGCCCAGATGCCCTGGTCTTACGATCTCCTGCAGATATTACCACTGGAACCATAAAACAACCTATTGGTGTTGACTGTGCCAATGCCAAAATACACTTAAAGCAGAAGACTCTTCATGTCCCTCTCCTAGCTCCCCATGACCTCTGAACTGATATTGTGCCACGCAGGACACTGTATCTGGCAGGTGGATCATGGTAGGTGGGGATGAGCTGTTTCAGTGTGAATGCAACTACTGTCCCCCCACAGAAATGGTAAATAGCTTCTCCTGTACAATGCAATCTGTCTGTTGGCATGTTTGATTTAGTTTTATTTCTCTTTCTGCTCACACCCACAAAATTACTGGTGTTTACTCGACTCAGTTTTAGATGGTAAATGGACATGCCAGCAAGCACACTAGGAAAATTATTATGCAGTTGGATATCTATGTACTGTTTATCCTACCTTGCCCTATTCAGAATGAGTCCATTCAGAACCTACTCACAAATTCCTATGAGATTTGGAATCTTCTGTATTGAAGGAGCTCATTCTAACTTAACTTCTATAGATTAGTTAAAGAAATTCCCCAAAAGAGAACAAGAGATTGCTTGGACTAGACTTCTATGTTGGTGGGTTTATTTCTGAATGAATTTTAAGAAATTTAGGATTATAGGTAACTTTGGCAGATGTCACCCTCCTCTCCATTTCTTGATGAAAGAAGAGTATTTGTTGCAGACTCAAATCTCATTAGACTTTATCTAGAGTAATGATTTGTTTGGTTTCTTTTCTTTCAATTTTGAGCATTGTCTAGAAGAAAATACCCAGGACTTGACTGAGAGGTTTAATGACACAAAGGCATTGATGTCCTCAATCTTGAGTAGGATCTAAATCCTACTCATGGATCTGGATGTACAGCTCTATACCATGGAAGAACACAAAGTAGCCCAGCTAAAATCACAGACATACAAAGGTCTTTTTGCATGCCTGATGTAACACACACTTGAGAGCTTTTCTGGACTGGGCCTAGTTCAGGAAGCCTGATAAGACATAGCTCAATCCACTGTGTGACAATGTAATGAAATGCAAAGCACCAGCTCCTGCCAGAGTCTCAGCGCTGGTTGATCTCATTCTGAATCAAGACTTTCAGCATCATGAATTTGAACTATGGCTCTTAAGTGTCTACTAGAAAACATATAACTGCTTAAATACATATATTCTTTCTAATGTTCCCTTACACTTACTTGTAGGCTACCAAAATATAGTCTTCTCTATGTCGCTTTTCTATCCCTACATATACATAGATGTTTACACATGCTTCTCTTGCTAATTCTTAATTCCAACTGAACTACACCCAAGAAGCCGCAGGTAATTTTGGGTGATATCCAAGGATTGCTGGCAGGGAATGAGATGACTTTACAGCACTCTGTTCAGCCTTTATGTTCCTTGGGGCCTTCTGCAGAACATGGTTTTGCCATTAGCACCTATTTGATGTGCTTAAGAGTTAGCAAACACATTTTTTGCTGCTGTGCCAATGAACGCCCTAGCTTATGAATCAGTAAATGTTATCAGAAAAGGCTGTGCTTCACCTTGCCCAACTCAACTGAAAAGGTATAGGCAGGAGCTGGAACTTAACATGTCAAAGTACATTTTTACATTCAAAGAAGGCCCACTGGAATAGGGATGATCAGTGAGGAAATGGCGTTCAGGGTTACTCTCCAGGCAATGGGATGAGTAGCAGGGTGCTGACACAGCTTTACCTGAGCCAGCCCTGAAGGCTGGCTGAGCCATCATTGCTCCACCACACGGAGATTTCATAACCCAGACTTTGTTCCAGACATTCAGCCAAAGCTTTCCTTTCATAACCCCACATAATTCATGATGCACGCATCACACTAAATCGTAATTAACCAACAAGATTTTCAAGCAATTGTAAATCAAATGAGACTGGCCATGGCCTCCTTGGTGGGGAGGATCAGCATCTGCCCTCTCTCCTCATGCTGGAGTGCTTGTCACCTCCCAGTGTTCTCATGTGTTAAGAGCACTTAGCTCCTAAAAAACAGCTCTGCAGCAGAATTGTTGGGCTAAACACAGGTTTATATGAGCAGTGAGTAACATTGCACCACATAATTTCTCTTCTAAATTTTTCTGTAGGTGCTGTTTTGCTCAAAGACTCCTGGCCTGGCATGAACTGGAATTTTCTAAATACTTCAACTGTAGGATTCAAGTAACTCCAAAACCGCATTATCTATGGAGATAATTCTTGCCGCTCCTGTTTGCCGCAATGCAGGTTTACATGTTTGTTTTGGAGGGTTAGTATCTTATTTGTAGGAAGGAAGATTTCTGGTTTCCAGTTCCTCCCTTTGCCACTTGGGTGGCCAAAGCCATGCAGCTTCCAGTGGCCAAAGATGATGGCTGATGGCAACTGCCATGAGGAAGTCTTGCCGATCTACGGGCTCTTTTGATGAAATATCAATGTTTATGACACAGACATTCACTATGGAGTAATCTTTTTTAAACTGATGAGTATGTATTCAGGGTGTGAATCATTTAAACCCAAAGCAGACACCTGAAGTAGCTGTGCCCCTAAAGGTACCTACATACCTCTGATTGGATGGGGAAATACTGGGGTGAGTGGATCAGACACAAACACCTGCTCCAGACACATCTAAAGTTAGGGAAGATGTTTGCTTCCTCATGTGCATTTTCCAAGCCATGAGATCTGAGGTTTGCCTTCCCAAGTCACCATCCCAGCCCCACACAGTGCCTACCTTTTGCAACAGACCTGGGCTCTCGAACAGCCATTTGTTCTGTGCTTTAGGCTTTCTTCTCTCATTGAGGCAATTCCAGCACAGAAAGCAGTAGTTGGGCTCTTTGCGAAGTGCCTAATTTTATCTCTTCCCCCTCCGCCCCTGCTTCCCATCACAGTAATCTAAAATAGTTAAATGCTCGGGGTTTGGTTGCATGCATTGTTTATCCATACCTGCCCCTGCTTCCATGTTTAAAAGGAAATAACTTGCTACGATAAAGTATCACTAGATGCTGGTAACATCAGATAAGCTAAGCCGGACAAAAATGTTTTCTTTGGCAATTCTCCACTTTCTTTAATTTGGCCAGAGAGCTCAATTTACTTCTGGAAATGCAAGGGCCCCAGTTACATATGACTGTAACACAGTTTCACAGCTTTTCTTGGTAAACTCCATGTAGGGCAAAGAGAACAATCCTGCCATTTCTTTCCCTTGTGTACAATTGGGCTGATAAGTGTCAAGCTGCACATATCAAAATCCACAGCAAATTTCATTTGCATTAACATTCTACCTTTCCAGAAAAAAAAAAAAGGGCCTTTGTAATATGCTTATCTGCCCCTATTGGAAGCTGCACAATGCTATAGCAATGTATAAAGTTGAGCACAGGGGAGGAAAAAGGGAGCAAGCCTGGAGGGAGCCCTTTTGGGTTGGAGACAGCATTCCCAGGCACAGCAGGAGGAGCTGAGCATCCCTCTTGCAACTGGCAGGGGTCAGAGGAGCTTCCATGCCCCTCCCAGGGCGTGGGACAGGGACACTGCTCCCTTGGCTTAGGAAGGGATGGGGAGAGAGGATCGGAGTGAAAGACCCTCCCATGGGAATGGCTTGTGCTGCAGCTTCTCTGTGACTCCCATTGTTGGGTATCAGGCTATGGAGGTCACTCAGGAGATACCTCAGCACATAGCAAGAGAGGGAAGGAGAGGACTGCTGAGGATGGATGCCTCTGCTCCCCCAGGTAAGCGGGTGCTACTGCTTGCAGTGGTTCTGGGGTCAGGTTTTATCACTCCCTGCTCGGTGTTCTGCATACGGCCACAGCTAAGCACCTTGAACCAAGAAACCCAAAGCACTGCAGAGGGCAGTTATTTTCACCATGTGTAATGAATATATATAGCTATGCAGGGCATATGCACATGGGACCACACATGAACTCACATGTGTTATGGGTCAACCAGCATGAGAATTCACACCAATGATGCTGTCACAGCCTCATAACTTTACTTTTTGCACCTAACTCAAAGCTTTGACCTCATGAGCCCTTTTCTGCCTGAAGGCTGGAGCATGGCACTGCCTGTAGGAGACACAGGGCAGCAGCAGTACAGCGTATTCCCCTTCATTTCCCACCAAGCACCTTAAAAAGCTCTGGCTGGCCTTGCTATAACCCCACCACACTGCACAGCGAGGGGAGCTCCTCTGCTGATGGTGTATAGCTCCATCATACAGCCCACAAGCAGTGAATCCCTGGCTTTCAAGGTACCGCATGTGGGACATAGCAGACTTCACACCAAAAATGTGTATCTCCTGTGCATTTACTGCACCTACCCTAAGAACTAGTGTCTGCACAAGCAATGGATATATCAAAGATCTCTAGTTTTGACAGCGCTGATGGTAGTATGGAAGCTAAGCCACGTTTCTAGGCAGCAAATTTGTATGGCATATAAAGGGCCACACTATAAGGATCTTCTCTGTAGTATATGTACAGACTGAAAGCCTCAAATAGGCTGGATTTATTTGTTGTTTTTTTAACCCACCCTTTCCTCCCTCCCTCAATACAAACATTTATGTAATAAAATATTTCTAGATCACAATGTACAAACAATGCCCACAATAAAAATAAGAACTGAAAAAATTTAGTAAGAAAAGAGCAGAACTCAATTTTCCAGGCAGAAAACAACCAAAGTTCTTTAAGTTATTTTTTTTTTTTCATATATTGAGATGCTTTTCTTGTGATAGGTTTGACTTACTCAGGAGCATTCTGCCTAACTCTGGCTGCTTAAAAGGATATGTGATTTTTTTTCTTAGTTATAACCAATGTGTAATTTTGGGGACTTAAAATTTGAATTTCTGGTTAAATAACTTAGAAGCAAACTATAATTATGTGCCTCTTCCTGGTGCAGCTGGTGCCAAAACATAGATGAAAGCAAAGTGATTATAGACAAAGGGCAACCACTGGGTGACCCAGTTTCCTTTGGAGTCAATGCAAGTCATTTATGAGTAAGCCTAGCCAAGGATCTGCAGCAGAGCCCAGTATGCAGTATTAGGCTGGATCCTGCATACAAAATACAGTCACTGGATAAAATACTAGAAGAGGCTAACATAGAAGATACCATATTCCCTGCTGAGTGTCCTCTTTGTATGCCACAGTATCACAGTTCCCTCCTCCATCACCTCTACTGCTTCCTCATGTTGCTTATAAGAAGTGAGGGTGTGTTCTTCAGGGGCAAGGGGTCAGCATCACAGGCTGAAGAATGCCCCAGCCCATGTCCTGAGGTGGGATGGATAAATCTGCCCCTTGCCCCACTCTAAAAGGAGTTACTGCCCCTCCAGATCATTTTTGCCCTCTTCATTCCTTTTAAAAGGGTGTTGCTGCTGTGATTCACGTGGTACCCTCATCTGCTGATACCAAAATGTAGTGGTGCTGAACTGGGTATTTCAGAACATTGTTTTTCTGGTTCCAGCCCTTAAGATCAAAGAAGGGATTTAATTATTGTGATCTGAGTGCAATTCATTCAGAGGTTTTCTCAAATGCGTGTTCACCTCTTCCTGTGGTACAGCTTGCAGACCCAGCTGGCAGTCAGAAAGCAAAAATGCACTGCTTTCTGAAGAATCTGACTTTCATTTTTAAACTATTGCTCTGACACAAGCTAAGATGGGGAAAAGATTTCTCTTTCTCAGCTTAAAAGGAAACAATAATTCTCTCCTTTTATTTGGACACTATTCTACCCCATTATTTTTCTCTCTTTGCCATGGAAATTTTGAAATAAAGTCAAACGCTAGGAAGAAAAGATGGTATTGTAAATCTTGCACATAAAAAAACCACCTTGGACTTAAATAAAGTAAATTCCACCTCTTCCTGGGTTTTACTTTTGAACTTCCTCACCTTGAGGCTTCAGCTTTCTAGTCTGTAAACAGGAATAATACCTTCCTGTCTCAGAGAAGCTTAACTGATTCATGTTTGTAGAATGCTGGGACACGGCCCATCCCTGGCAACATTCAAGGTCAGGTGCAATGTGGTTCTGAAGGACCTGATCTAATTGAAGACCTCCCATTTCACTGCAGGGGGGTTGGTTGCACTAGATGAGCTTTAGAGATCACTTCCAACCCCAACTGTTCAATGATTCTATGGCAAAATATTTGTGGATATGGAGATACATAATTGTGCATAGTTGTATGCATCTATGGATGGAGGTGCAGACTCTTTATTTTTTGTGTCTGCCTCGTGTTTTTTCTTTTCACCATATCACTGTCTTCCTAAAGCACGAAGATTTCTTACAGAGAAGAGAGTATTGATACATTTGCCTGAAGACTGCCTTGCACATGCAGGAAATGTGTTTCCTTGACAATGCACTTTTTTCCCCATTTTAAGTACCAGTGTTAGAAAGTTTTGGTATTTGATGAACATAGCACAAAACAGACTCAAAACCAGCTTTCACTAGCAATGTACTCTCACATTACCATATCTTTTAAAGCAATCTATAATTGAAAAAGGAAGCAGTGCTTTACCTAGGACATCCCTCTCTTTCTCTAATTTTCCTGGTTAATATAACATGTTACTGAATGTCATGGCTTAACCCCAGCTGGCAGCTCAGTCCCACACAGCCTCTCTCTTCCCTGGTGGGATGGGAGAGAGAGAGAATTGGAAGAGTAAAAATGAGAAAACTCATGGGTTGAGATAGAGACAGCTTCATAAGTAAAGCAAAAGTCGTGCATGTGAGCAAAGCAAAACAAGGAATTCAATCATTACGTCCCACTGGCAGGCATGTTCAGACATCTTCAGGACAGCGGGGCTCCACCACATATAACAGTGACTTGGTATGACAAACAACATCACTCCAAACATCCCCCCTTTCCTTCTTCTTCCCCCAGCTGTATATGCTGAGCATGACACCACATGGTCTGGAATATCCTTCTGGTCAGTTGGGGCCAGCTGTCCCTGCTATGTCCCCTCCCAACCTCTTGTGCACTCCCAGCCTGCTCACTGGTGGGGTGAGAAGCAGAAAAGGCCTTGACTCTGCGTAAGCACTGCTCAGCAGTAACCAGCAGTTTTCAGCACAAACCCAAAGCATAGCCCCATACTGGCTGTTACGATGAAAATTAACTCTATCCCAGCCAAATCCAGCACACTAAACTGACTTTTTTTAATTTAAACCAAACCAGATCTTGTTTTCTTTCTGTTGCCAGCACCCCCTGAAAGAGCGGACACAGGCTCCATGAGCAGCTCTTTGTTGGGCTGCCTCCCACACCCAAGACCACATCAATACTACCTTTTGTTCCCAGGACATGTGAGCCATCCCCTGTTCTTCACAACGCCTTTTAGTTTGCTGCTTCGGTTTTTTGCAGGCTTTCCTCTTTCATCCAGCTTTGGGAGATGAAAATTTCATGGCAGTCAATCACAGGCTGCTCAACAACATGACATCTGGAAACTCCTTCCCGCAATGATGGCAGGCTTACAGTGGGATAACCATCTGCTTGGCCTGACCACCATTTCCATTTTTCTTTGTCTCTCACAAAGGTGTTAACAGGCCTCATTTGCTTCTCATTCCCTTCCAAACTGGGCAGCTAGAATGTCCCTTTTCCCCTCTCCTCCTGCCCCAACCCTGCCCCCCAAAAAAAACAAACACAGAACACCTTCTGGTTTAGAATCCAACGAAGAACTTTTGCTTTTAATATTATTGTTAACAAAATATAAATATGCATATTCCAATTTGGATGGAGAAACCAGCACATCACATATTCTGTTTTCCATTCAAAAAGAAAATCTAGATTTTTATGTTTTAACTTATATCATTGCGTGCACTTTCCAAAAATTACTTTTCAATGTCTTGGTTATGCCTGCTTCTTGTCCTGCTCTGGTACAATCCCCTGTGCTATTACCTTTTCTCCATCCTTCACGCTTGCTGGAGGTTATAGCATTGCACTGACAAACCTTGTTAGAACAAAGAGCTAATCAATAAAAGATTACAGAAACCCCTGTTTTCATTTTGTAACATGGACCTGCTAGAACTCTGCTGCAAAGGCTCGTCTCCTTCGAATACAAAATAATAAAGATGTAGTCCAGAAGGCAAAATGTCACCCTCACCACATTTAGTAAACACATTTTCAGCCACCGAGTCTATATATCACTATATACACACAAACAGGAGGCCAGGGGTGTGCGTGCACATAATACGGAAATAATGACTGACTTCCATTTAAGGCTCTTCACAGTTGTGAAATTTTTACTTATGTTACTCCTTTTTGTTTAATTAGGGACAATAAAAGAATGGATTCAGTTGGCTTCAGCAAGGAGGGCAGTGTTTTCTGCTGCCAATAAGAAAAAGGCGGGTGACAAAACCAAAGCACTGCAGCACTGATCAGCGCAAGTGTTCACCAGCTTTTCCACCTGCTTAAAATCAAACACATCCACAGGAGAAATGGTCTCTGTGGCAAAAGGTTGAAAATAGTTTTGCTTACTTTGCCAGTAAGGAACTCTGTTATCCTGGTGAACCGTTTAGAGATGTCATTAAATGGCTCCTGTTTTGTTATATTAAACCTGACAATAAGCTAAGTTTCTATTCTGGTATTATTCAGCTCCTTCCAATGCAATTTAACAGCTGGAAATGAGAAGAAGGCAGCTTCTTGTTACCAGGCAACTCTTCCCAACCACCAGCAGTTGCCCCAGGGGCCAGGGTCTGGGAGCTGCTCTGCAGTGACAGCTCTTCTCCCCTTCCTCCACACCCGGACTGATGCGCAGAGGCTACTGCAGTGTGGGCTCCCCTCTAAGAGATCAGAGCATTTGCAAGAGCTGTATCTCATGAAAACTATGGTTTCCTCCCTCACCATCCCATTATATTGTGTTACATAGCTAGGAGTTTAGCCACTGACTTCCAACAAGCCAACATTTGTCTATTTACATGCAATTTTTAAGTTACATGTTTATTGCTTCGAGTTAATGAGCACAATAAAGAATGCATCATGTTCTTCCACTAAGAAGCCCATTTCAAAGCCCGTAATGGGCATCAGTACATTCCCTCCTGCCTCCAAGACACAGCTTACACTCATGTAATGTCTCAGCAAGCCCACCTGCCAACTTGGTGTTTATGTTATCCCTTGTGCAGCTTTGTAAGCTCACTGTATGGGCATACATTTGTTATTACTGTTTTGCTCCTATGTTCTTTTAGTCCTCATTCCACCCTTGAATTTATTTAAACTTATTTTAGCCTTTATTCAAGTACCTAAAAATACCCTAGAAAACAAGGACATGTGGAATGCATAGGAATAGAAACCATGATGACCTCATGCATAGTATATTAGCTGGCCTACTACGACACAAATCACATCCACTGGCAATATTTATGAAATACCTTACCTCACTCCAAAGTTCATTCATATTCAGAGAGCCTGGTTTGAAATTCAGGCTTTTTGAACTCTTGTCATAGAATAACAGAATAATAGAACGGTTTGGGTTGGAAGGAACCTTAAAGATCATTCAGTTCCAACCCTCCGCCACAGGCAGGGACACCTTCCATTAGAATCATAGAATCATAGAACAGTTAGGGTTGGAAAGGGCCTTAAGATCATCGAGTTCCAACCCCCTGCCATGGGCAGGGACGCCTCCCACTAAAGCATGTCACTCAAGGCTTTGTCCAACCTGACCTTGAACACCGCCAGGGATGGAGCATTCACAACTTCCCTGGGCAACCCATTCCAGCGCCTCACCACCCTCACAGTAAAGAACTTCCTCCTTATAGCCAATCTAAAGACCAGGCTGCCCAAAGCCCGTTGGTATAAGTCAGAAATGGGATCAGTATGTTGACGCCACCTTTTCTCTTGACTCTTTCCCAGCAATCGGACAGGTTGATGTAGTTTCTTCATCTCAAGATATTCCACATTTTAACACAGCACCCTTCCAGTGGGATGAGGACAGCAGAGAGAAGAAACAGATGCTTTTATGTTGGTTCATACTTGCTTCAACACAAGATTTAGTTGGCTGCAGAGGAGCAGTCAAACCTGAGGAAAAAATGGTTCTTGCAAAGGTTATTCCTATGGTCATTCCATCCAGCATATGGACATAGCCATGACTAGCACCTGCAGGACAAGGAGCCTTTCTATTTTTCTTCCTCCAGCATAATGCATCCATGTCAGGAAATGGGGTTTGGATCCATTACTGAAGAGAGATACTAGTTACGGAGTACTTTTCTTCTACATCTCTTTCCATGCCTCCAGTTTCACTTCTTTATATAAGTCTTTTTTTCTCTCTCTAATCTACATTTGCTTATTCTCATCCATTTCTTCCTCCACTAAAATTAAGCATATTTTCAAAGTTAACTCTTTTCTGCTTGAGTCAATATATGCTAATTGTTAAAAAGGGTTAAGCAGTATAATGGGACCTTTTCTATGTTTGTTTTTTTTATCAAACAAAACATACTGGATAAGAGGAAACTTGTGCCACTAGCATTATTGGAGACGTCTTGATGAAATGTCACATCCTCCAACACAATCATTGACCTGAGCTAAACACAGACACATGTTCGTGTGGCTCCAGGAAGGATTTATATTTGGAAGAGTGGAGGGGAGAGTAATTTTTCCTATTTATCTAGGAATCTGAAAACAGCCTGAAATAAAGCATGGCTTCTAATTGGTTTTAGTGGCAGTTTTTCATCTTTCTAACAGATTATTTTTCATCACCATTCTCATTCTACATCAATCTCTATCTTTGAATAAGGTTTCATACATACATTAGTAACATCCTTCAACAGAACTACATGACCTTGCTGGGTGCCTTGAAATCTCTGAAGATTTGTGGCCTATTTTTTTTTTTACCCTTTCTTTTTTTTTTTACCCTTTCTTTTTTTTTTTTACCCTTTCAGCTTTCCCTTCTCATTAATACAAACACTTTATAATTTTGATTTATTTTGATTCATTTTACAACCAGACAGTAAGTGAAGCTGATGCGTTTCAATATCAGTCGTATTTAAAAAAAGAAAGTGCTGGCTGTGCAAAAAGCCCTATCTCATCTGTGTCAGTGGCATTTCAGGAGAAGGTCCACCCTGATCTGCCACATGATTTCCCAAGCAGCAGGGGTTGCACTGGTACCATGAAAGGTTCCTGTCTTGTACTGTGGGTTCAATTCCTGCTGATGACAAGAAGAAATCTTAATTTTTTAGTCTGGGAACCCATACCTTTTCTCATTAACTTAGGCCCAGGTGGGGAAGCTCCACACACTGCTGCAGGAGCTCTTTCATCTTTGCGTGAATCAGAAATGCAAATCCTCAGCTCTTTTTCAAAAATACACTGTTTTAGCAAGGATTTTGCATGTGTGTGTGCATGGAGACAGTAAGATATTTGGGGTGCTGCTTTTTTGATGTAAATTACCTGTCAGTGATGTACTAGACTTATTTATAATCTGTCTGTTCACAATGCTTCCAGTTTGTGAGTTCCCTACTCTGCCTGTTCACAAGTGGATAAAAATCAAGATGTTTGATTTAAAATCAACCTCTACAGAGTTTAAATGCCAAATAGCAACATAAGGAGATAGAAGCATTTAGTGATGGTATGATGGGTGCTTTATCCTCAAGCAAGAAAACTATTACACCTTAAATGTAATATTCTTAACTGTGCATGGCAAAGGAACAGGGCTGCTCTGACAAAGCGGTTAGCTCCAGAGTCTATGGTTTGGATCACAGAGATCCAGAGGTCTTTTCCAAAATGGAGGGAGCAAAGCTATTCTTTTGAAAGCCATTCATTTCAAAGGGAATAAGAAACAGAAAGAAGAGTCAGTTATGTAAAGACCTCTGCCAGTTTCTCCTTCCTCTCTGCAACCTCTTCTTGTAACGACAAAGACAACAGCCCTGTTGGGCTTCCTGCCTCCCACATCCTCTGTGCTAACTGCATCATAATGACTCAAATTGCACAGAAAACAGACCTTCTGGTCCATCATCCCCACCTCATCACTTCTGTGACCTGCGGTGGTATTTAATGAACAGGGAGCCAAGATGTACTCTAGGCTGGGACAGGAGTTCTGGTGCTTTTGCTCAGTGCCATTTAGTCCAAGAGATCACCTGTGGAGTGAGTCTCTTAGACAAGCAGGACATTGGCATGTTCTGCCCAGGAGTTTGCACATTGTCTCACTTGCTGCAGAGGAAGTCCCAGTGCTCAGATGAACAATTTGGTTTTGTTGGTGTGTAAAGCCATTTTCAGTCACCATTTTGATGCTTAATGAAAGCAAATCTCATTGACCTGGAACCAAGACAGCACAGAGGGGACTACAACTGCTCCCAGCTTCCTGTCCTTGAAGCCTCCAGTTTATTTTCTGGCACCAGGCTGTGAATTGTACTTCACACAACTAAGCAGCAAGTTCCAGATCTTAATGTGCTGCACATATTTGGCATGTGCCCAGCCTGTAGTGCATTCAGGTCAAGGATCGTGGAATAATCTTGCTTACTCTCACTGGGATTTGCTGGTTAAGTATGCTGCCATCCACAGCCATTTAATATTTTAAATATTCTGACGTAATCTCACATCCTTTTACTCCTCCCAACTTGTAAATAAATAAAAAAAAAAAGAAAGTAGTCTTTGAAGCACTTTTGAAAGAAAAATGACAAGAGATGAACATGGAATGAGTATGTGAAACAGCCACTTGTCCCTAAAATCTGAGATACTTTTGGCACTGTGGGACAAACTGTAGGACATAAGACTAATCAATTTTCCCTTAAGGTCAAACAAGTACATTACAAGTGCATGGAAAAGCTGGTCCTTCAAAAGTCAGCAAGAACAGCCCCCCAGTACTGCCCCTTGCTGAAGGAATGATGGATGGAAGGAAGGAAAGGCACAATTTGGAATCCTTTCCTCTTCTCCGTAATTCAGTACCTTCAACTATGAAGTTTTGAGGCCTATTTACTCTTTTTAGTACATTTTAGTTTCATTCTACAGTTTTGTACCTACAAATGTAATTAGTTGCCGGAACCTAAAAGAACTTTGCTCAGTTACATCTTCTTCCACTACATTTCCGCAGCTCAACTAGATACTATGCACTGGATTGCACTGAAGGCAATTGCTACCTTGCGTATTTTTGATCACTTCTTTCAAAATTTGCTAAATTTGGTGCATATTTCTGATTAACATCTATAAACCAATGGGATCTAATCCTACAGGGTCAGATTGACATCTGGAAATCTCTGTACCTAGGTTATTTTAAAGTCAAAAGGAAACCTAGAGTTGGACATGCTAAGAGTCCAATTAGTTGATAAAATGTTGTTTTAATGTTTCCTGAATTATTTTTCCTGTCTTTTTTTTTATGTTCTGTAAGACCTCACTGTGATAGCTAAGATCAGATGGTAAAAAGCCACGAATTCTGAAGAAAATGGAACTTGCTTTATGCAACTCATCACTTAAATCTGCCTTAAATGCTACATGCAGTGCCAGAAGAAGGGAAGGTGGAAAATGTGACTGTTAAAAGGATTTCTGAGCTCACCCAAATCAGTGTTTGATGTCTGTGCCAGGCAACTTACTGGAAACTATAATAAAGAATAGAATTAGTAAACTGAATACATATTGGAGAAGAATCAGCATTACGTATCAAGTAGGATGCCATGTTCTGTAAGCCCATTAGAGTTTCAAGAAGTGATTTTTTGTTGTTTTTTTTTTTAATATAGATATGATGGTTCTGATAATATGACATACTTGGGTTTCAGAAAGCTTCTGACCTGGTCTTTCACCATAGGCTCTCAAAGTGTATTAATGGGGAATGAAAGGAAAAGGATAAAACAAATGTCTAAAAGAAAGGAAACTCATCATTAGATCACACAATATAGCTGTTCCCAGAACACATAAAAATTTCTGTTCAACATCTTCAGAAATTTTAAGGAGAAGCTGAATGCCATGAGGGCAGTTGACAGATAATACAAAATCTGTATGAACAGCCAAATCCTAAACTGTCAACTGAGCATTTCAGAAGACTTTTAGGAAAAATAAATACTTTTCTGTTGGCTTAGTGAGCTAAACTGACTTGATGAGAGGCCACATCAACTTTCTTATGTCATTAAAGCTTTCTCGACAAATGTATAGATTTGGTGTTACTGGAGTTACCTGCCACACCCACCACAGGGCAGTACAGATAACACAGGTAGTAGCAATGGACAGTCTACATGCAGCTCTGACCATACAGCGCTGGGTAACAGCTAACAGGTTTTTCACATTGGACGTGTCCTGTGTAACTGCACGTGGACAAAGGATGGTAAAGGATGGCTTGCAACATATTAGTGTAAACTACGTCCATATCTTTCCAGAGGATTTTACCCTAAAATACTGGAATAAACTGAAAATTTATTTGTTAAAAACATATGTATTGGGGTGTGGGGAGAATCACTGAATGGTTTGAGCTGGAAGGGACCTTAAAGATCACCTAGTTCCAACCCCCCTGCCACAAGGAGAGATACCTTCCACTAGACCAGATTGCTCAAAGCCCCATCCTGGAGGGCTTTCTAGGGATAGGGCTGCCACAACTTCTCTGGGCAACCTGTGTCAGTGTCTCACCACCCTCATAGCAAAGAATTTCTTCCTAATGTCTAATCTAAATCTACCCTTTGTCATTTTAAAGCCATTCCTCCTTGTCCTGCTACTACATGACCTTGTAAAAAGTCCCTCTCCAAATTTCTTGTAGGTCCCCTTTAGGTACCGGAAGGCTGCTCTAAGGTCTCCCCGGAGCCTTCTCGTCTCCAGGATGAACAACCCCAACTGTCTCAGCCTGACCCGAGCTTCTCCCGTAAGGCAGCACTGGGTTGGGTTTAGTGCCAGCTTCTCCCTCTGTAGCGAGAAGCCCGGCAGTACGGGAGCCAGCCGCCTTCAGGCCAGCTCCCAGGGGCCGGCTGCCCGCCCATCATTCCCGCGGCTCGCATTCCGCCCCGCGGTTCAGCACGGCCTTCCCGGGGGCCGGGCAGGTACGCGGGGCCGCGCTTCCCCGCCGCGAGGTGTGTCGCTGGGTGGCGGTGACTTGGCGAGCGATTGGGTAGGGCGGGCGAGCGGCTCCCCGGCTCCCCTGCTGGGCTCCCCGGCGCCGCGCTCCCGCAGTAGCAGCGCGCTCCCCAGCCTCGCCGCTGCCCGCCCGCCCAGCTCGGCTCCGCTCCGCTCCTCCAGCGCCCGGCCCGGCCCGGCTCGGCCCAGCCCGGCTCGGCACGGCCCGGCCCGGCCCCAGCCGCCGCCGCACCATGCCGCGTCCCTCGGCGCCCTTCGGGGCCGCCCTGCTGCTCGTCCTGCTGACGGCGGACTCCTCGCAGAGTGAGTACCACGGGAGGGTGTGGGAACCGTCCCTGCGGCACACGCCGCATCCCGAGCATCTCCCACCGCCGTGTGTGTGTGTGTGAGAGGGGGCTGTGATGTGTGTTGAGGGGGGGGATGAACAGCTTCACGGTTGCGGCGGGCGGGAAGGCGGCGGCGGTAGCAGCAGGGAATGCCGGTGCCGTGGCGGGGTCGCCAGTGTGAGGGGCCGGAGCGACACCGCAGCGACCCCCAGGCGGGAGGGGTGTGTGCTTGCTGCCCCCGGCGGAGCGGTTTGGTGTGCGGGGACGGGGGTAACAAGGCGGCCGGGCAGGCTCAGCTGTTCACCGCTGCCTCTCCTTCGTCCTGCTCCTCTCCTCCTCTTCGTCTTCCTCGTCCTCCGCACACCCTCGGCGACCGGCGGCCCAGCCGTGCTGCTGCGCGCCCCGGAGGCTGCCCAGTTCCTGAGGCAGAGGCAGCGGCGAGCCTACCAGATCTTCGAGGAGACCAGGCAAGGGCACCTGGAGAGGGAGTGCGTGGAGGAGCACTGCAGCAAGGAGGAGGCCCGGGAGGTGTTTGAGAACGACCCCGAGACGGTAAGGACGCAGAGTCGCCGCGAAGATTAGGAAGGGTTGTCTGCTCTGCCCTCCCTCCCACCATCCCTCCCTCACTCCATCCTTCCATCCTTTCATCCATCTGTGGCTGGGTGCCAGCTGCCTGCACAGCTGGCAAAGCCATTGGGAGGAGGAGGAGGAGGAGAAGAAGGAGGAAAAGGAGGAACTGGAGCCATTCGGTGAATGACTGGAAGTCACTCAGCATAACTAGCACCCAGCATGTGCAAAGGCTGTGTCAGTTCTGTCTGGTTATGGTTAAAAATGCTTCCAGGAGGATGGTCTGGGTGAGCAGCCCAGCCTGGCACCTGCTGTATGACTGCTCTCTCCAGAGAGTGGAAGGTGCCGGTTCACCCATGGTGTGAATCCATGCAGCAAGACCAGTGCAACATAATGCCATGGCTTCTCTGTCTGGACATTTTGCCATCCCTCTTTCCTTAAGCCTTCCATCTCAGCTGTATTTAAAATCCCTTTAATGTTGTGGCATATGTCAGAATAGGGGTTTCTCAGAGGAAGTATGTCAAAAACACACTAATCCTTTTGGGCCATATTCAGCTTGGTCAGCATTTTGGAATCAGTAGGTTCATGACATAACACTGCAACAGCAGGAGAGCACATATACAAGAACGTGGTGTTGCTGCACATCTAACACTAAGCGTGAATTCACATTTACAGCGTGCACAGTGGACACAGAGCTGACTTTTTCCAGGCTTCTCCAGGCTGACTTTCACTTCAGTCTTCTTTTCACTTCGGGCAGCCTGTGGTTGCATTTGTGTTGCTTAATTAAGCTCGGCTTACTCTTCCAATTATTTTACACCTCCTCTCTACACTGTTTTGGATATGCTGTTCTCGTTGCAGAGATTATCTGGCATTGATTTAGCAGCGGGAAGTGGATTTTCTTGGTGTTCAAACTGAAGCTTGGTATTGCACAGCATGTTCCTATTAACAGTATGATGCTCTAGGGAGAAGACAGGACAGAGTTTGTGAGCGCGTGTGTACAGAGACGCACCACAGGCAAGGGAGGGAAGGAGGAGATGTTTTATGCTTCAGTCAGACAAGTCTTGACATGTGTGCTTCATTAGCAGGCTCAGTGCTGGGTATACAGAGCAGTAGCTTGCTGTCACACGGCAGTAAGTACAGCAAAAACATTGTGATGCTGGCTTTTGTTTTTGACAATCTTTAATTTAGAGCTTAATACAGAGCACTCGCCCGGGCAGCGTTTAATGGTACACCTCTTATGTGGACGTGTGCATCTGCATGCGGCAGTGTTTGCTTTTGTCCTCTAAAACTGAGCTAATACAGAGAGTATGGATAACTGTAATGTGGCAAGAATAGCTGGCACAGCAATTTCCATATTCATGTTCAATAACATAACTTTAAGCTCAGTATAAATATTCAGTGTATAGTGGTGAATGCAGGAAAAAATACCCCATTTATGATTTTGTATTAGTCTGGAAAAAGGCAATCTGAGGTCACTGGTTTTGCTAACAGGCTTCTGATCATGAAAGCAGCCAAAGGCAATGCATGGGTAGATGAGTTTAGAGGGTGGTAGACTTTGTAAATGTATCAGGAGTCTTTATGAATATTAAGTACTTATTTTGTATATTGGAAAAAATATATAGCTCTGCTACTGTAATGAAAGCAGTGAAATCACTTTGGTTTACATTTTTTTACTATGTAATATAAATTGTCTAAGAAGATCCAGTCATGCATTTAAGCGTGCTTTGCAGGACAAAAGCCAATTTTCTGTCATTGCAAATGATTTTGATTTTTTTGGGTGCATTTGTTTTGTTACTACTGCTAGGTCTTTCTCTAGTTCTGAAGACCTCTGAAGAAATACCACTAAGGCTAGGCGAGCTTCTAGTGTCTCTGCCCCCTTGCTTATTTTACATGCGTTTCTGCACCAAAGTACTGTATTTTATAATACTTCTAGATCTGCAGTGACATAAGAGCCCACCTTTTCTGAGATGCAGACCTCCCAAAGAGCTGTGAACATGCTTTTTTCGTGCAGTATGGCCTACTCCTTGCTATTACTTTGCTTCAGTTTGACTGGGAAGCAACTGTGCTGCCTATCAGGGGATTTTACGGCCCTTCCTATTCATTCTGCAATCAGTATGCGGCATGAAGGCAGCAGCTGCTTTCCAGCAGCAGTTTTCTAATGCATGGTGGCAGAGTTCACGTATGTGGGCTGTTATCACCCTACACACTGGAAGCCTCCAGTGCTTTGTAAGGCTTAGGTGACTGCTCCTCTGGCAGTATCTGTGGATTTGAGTATTAATACGCGCCTGAGGTAATGGAAGTGTTTCTTACATGCTAGGAAGATACCGTGCTGTCATTTCACCGATGCCTTATGGGATACAACCAGGATGTTGTATCCTGGTGACTGACAGAAGAAGGAAGCCAGCTGAAACAGACTTGACTTAGGAAAGATGAAAACTGTTGATAAACAATGCCTTGCAGTTTGAGGAATTACAGTTACTGCACTCACGCTTCAGCATATTGTCAGGCTGCAGCTGGTCCATGCTGGTAAAGAAAGGAGTTTTTATTGACCAGAAGTGATTCGGTGTAGTTTAGGAAGGCTGAAACTTTTGTTTCTGCCTGCTGAACCTGGTCACATAGAGTAACTACTTAGGTCATAGCAGTAACAGCTACAGGTACTTTTTGCGCTGCACTGAGCCCTGTGGATAACCTTGTAGTAGGCAAGCTATGAGGAGCACATCAGTGCACTGCTCATCTGTGCTGCTGTACCTCCCAAGTTTTATGCTTTAAAGCATAAAGTGAGCATGAATGTAGGCATTTGGCTGTTCCCTGTCCCATGGAAGCAATGGTCTTGCAGCCTTGACAACTGAAGGTTAATTTGAGATTCGTTAATAGCTTGTTATTTCTTTGACCTGAAGAAAAGCTTGCCATATGAGCACAAGTATTGTTTCTCTTCCCTGTTCCCCCATTAGGTGATCTAATGTAAAGGAAATGTATGAGTCTTCCTTAAAAACCTTGCCATTCTTAACTCTCTTATGGTTGTGTGAAGAGAATTTGAAGGCCTAATTTCAAGACCTGTAACTTAAAGATGTGATAGGAAAGTGCATTAACTGATTCAATCAGACAGATGAAGAAAGGCTGTAGTGTAGCTTGTGATGCATATATATATATACACACATATATGTATTATGTGTATCTTATAATACCCTTTTTGCATGCCTTCCATTGTTTCAGTGATCAGCTTTCCAAAGCAACATCTGCAGGCAGTCGGCAGGAGGTACACATTCTCCCAAACCTGAATGTGGGTGTTGCCACATGTGCGATTACTTACATCAACTGCTAAGAATAGTGTATTAGGCAAGGCTAAGTAGCCATTCATTTGCAGGCCAGTGCAGCTTTTGTCTTTTATATTGCGGAAAATATAAATATCACCTCACCCAGACTGGAGGAAGGAAGATCAATTGAAACGTTTTTAGATTGTTTTCTTTTTTTTAGGGGGCAGAACAAAACTCAGTCTGTGCCATTTGTGTGACTATACATGGTAAAAACGAGTGTGAGCCTGAGTTAATGAGTCCTGCAGCCTATCTATCTCTTTCATGACGTTGATTATAACATCCTTAGATATTACAGCAGAATACTGGGATGGTTCCTGTTTTGCTAGGTTGAGGTACCAGACAGAAACATGAAAAGATAATGCATTGTGAAAAAATAAGGATGGAAAACATGTTCATGGGAGGTATGAGGACGGTTTCTAAATGTGATCTATTATAAAGATATGCTAGATGTGATAGATGGGATGAAGTTGCAAAATATCTTGGCTATAGAGATAAGAATGTTATCTTACTTGAAATGTTGATGGGGCCTTATAAAAAGCAGTACTGCAGAAATATTTAACCTTGGTATGCAGTCAAGGTATTACAGCTTATTAACTGACTGATAAACTACCCTGGAATTTCACTGACCTGTTCTAAAAATGTGGTCATCCAAGGGGCAGAAGGGAGCGTAGTTAATGGTGTTCTTGGAAATGCTGATTTTGCTGAAGAGTAAATACAGCAACATGTGCAAGCAGTTTCTCTGTTTTGAAAGGCTCAGCATAGGGAAGACGTTCAAATGCAGCCTCTTGTAATTTGGTATCACAGTATTATCAGTACAGCATCTGTCACTGCACATCTTGCTTGTTGTTGTTATTGTTGATGAATTACTGGTCTTCCTGCAGGTCACCATTAGATTTGCTATACTGAATACTTTGAAAGGTGTTAGGCCCACCAGAAAAATCTGATGTAGGTCAGCCTGGCTGCCTGTGTTTACTGTTTATGGATTTGTCCCTCAATAGAGTACCTTGGAAAGCTAGCTGGTTTTCATGTGCATGCAGAATGAGCATCTGATTCACAGGCAGGGACATGGAAAGTTCTCATGCTTCTTAAGGGACTTGCATCCAAACTGCTGTTAAAATCTATGGCTGTACATAAAATACTGGCAGAGAATCACAGAGTAACTTTAAGAGGACTGAAGAGGTCTCTAGTCTACCCATGTCGTCCAGTTTCCTGCTTGTGGCAAGGGCAGCAGCAGGACCAGACAAGGCTTTTTAGGGCTTTTTGCAGTCATGTCTTGAAAATTACTGATCCTAACAAAGCATCCAGCAATGTCAGCATTCTTTCTGCTAGGCTGGGTTAGGGACAAGCCAAAATACAGATGAAACAATGTACAGGGTGTGATAATGGTCACTTTGGTTGGTTTTCATAATATTAGTGGTGTGTTTCATTGGTTTTATTTCTTTATTTGTTCCATTATGTGACACGGTCACGATAACACAGATGAGCTGCATGCATAGACTAGAGTCATCCAAACTTTACTCTGATCTTCCAGGAGGGGTGCTTGGCAGACAATATTTAGGTCTTATTTCTAAGAATAGCAAGGTAAATACACACTTGTAAATACTAATGAGAAAAGTATGAAGGCATGTAGGGGGAGGAGAGGAGTTACTGGGAATGTTAAGGAGTGTAAAATTTCTTTGAGTAATTTAGTGAATGTTGTGTAGTCTAGACATGATACTGTCTTTAAATACACATGTCATCATCCATGTATAGAATAGTCCTCTCTAGAACCAGGAAAAAATTGGGTTTTATTTGTTATGAAAATTCTTCTCAATATGCTGACTTGTTATGGCATTTTGGAAATGTGGAAGAAGGGCTAGATTTATAGCTGGTATAAATTGATGTATCTTTTCTTGTTGGTGCAGAATTCATCTGAGAGAGGGGAAAAGTTACTGGAAAACTCTGTGCTGGGGCTTTAGCCTGCTTGGACTCAATATATGGAAGAATGATTTCCAGGCACAGTGGTACCTACTTAATAGATTTTGAAAAAGAAAATATAGGGAGATTAGACTTTTGCCCAGGAATGTACTGCAGGAGAGAAGAAGGAAGTAGAAAAATCTTAGTGTCCAGATATATGCCATAGTGTCATCCCAGATCTCTGCTGGGAAGAGATCTGGGTGTCGACTGAGTGTTCTCCCTTCCCTTTCTTTCTTCTCCCTGTAGTTTCTTATCAAGGAAACACAGGAAGGGAGAGCACTGTACCAAAATCCAGTCGGTTTAACTGATCTGAAAGGTAAACAGGTTGGGACTGTGGAGCAGGATGCATGTATCTACTTGGCAGTACAGACACAGCATTTGTGGTGATAGAGTTCAGTAGCAGGAGGGTGACGAACATATTCCTGCCTGCTTTAGAAAGCATTTATTAGCTAAATGCTGCTTTATCAGAAGTTATTGAGAACGGTGAACAAAGCTTGCTGTTTGTAAAAGCAGACACAGCTCCATTAGCTTTGCTGGACTCGTGCCTACTTGATCTTCATCTGTTTCCACTCATGTGGGTTAAGCCCAGAAGTTCAGAATAGACCTGGAAATACTGAGACACCACATCATGAAAGTGCTATGTGCTAGCCCCCTTGTGCATCAGGAGGGAAAGAACAAGAGAAGACAAAAGTGGCTAATGTTACATTGAGGGGCCATTTAAGATAGAATGGAAAAAGATGCAAATTGAAGCAGGGGGATTATACAGCTTTGGGTCAAGAAATGATAATGGAAAAAACAGATAAGGTAAGGCAGGTTTTTTTGAGGAATGCAGCTGCCTAAGAATCAGCTAAGAAATTGAGGAGAGGGTTTACTTCTCCTCCACTCGCATTACTTTTCAGGCTTTGATTTCACATTTGAGAGCTCAGCTGATGTAGTTGGAGTAAGCAACTCCCTTGTCACTTCCCTGTATCTTGCTTGCCTGTCCCCTCTGAGGCCAAATCCAGCAATTCCTTAAAGTGGACGAGGGCTGTTAGTGTGAGTTGTAACCTCTGCAGGTAAGCAAAATCTTAAGAAACATTTAAGAAAATAAAATTAGATTGCAGAAAGGGGGGAAATGCCATATTTCTTCATTTCCATGGATAAAATGTTACAAAGCCTATAAAAAAAATCATGAATATTTAAATCATGCTGGATAGGATATATAATCTGTTCTGTTTTAAATATGGCTTAAATAAGTGCAGAGTAATGACACCATATAGGATGTTGAAGGGAGGCAGCCTTTTACTTATGCTGTTTTGCTCAATTTGACTGAAGTTTCTAAGTGAGCCTTAGTTTAACCACGCAAAAATATTGTAACTATTGCTATAAATAAGGATTCAAACAAGCAACGCTGAGTGAAGATCTGTTACTAAACTATCTTCTTTTCAAATTGCACATTAATACAGCTGGAGGGAAAGTAGCCTTTCCAACCCTAACTATTCTATGATTTTATGATTCTATAATTCTGAAGCAGTGGAGGAAACCTCAAGGCATTTGGGATTGGATTACATGAAGAATAACTTAAAAGCATATGCAACCAACTCATTGGAATGACTCTATAGATTATTTTTGTTGGAATATTTGGAACCAGTTGGACCTTGGAACCAGTTCCATCCATTTCACATCATTACTGTGCAATCAAACCTCAGGCCACATACAGGAATCATCTCTCTGCCCCTTCTACATCTTTACAAATGTAAAGTATCTGTGGTTTTGTTGGCTGGGACATGCAGGAACTTTTTTTTCTTATTTTTTTCTTATTTTTTCCTTTCATTACTTTTTTTCCTGTAATTGTGCATTCTAAACATCGGTGGTTTTTTTTTTCTTGTTGCAGAGCAACATCTGCTGAAGTGGCCCCTCTGTAAGCTGTTGGGAAATAGTCCTACCTCTCAGAACAGGGCAAGGGAAGCTGTGATAACTGATGCTTTTTTTACAGAGCTTTCAGGATTCTGCAGAGATGCCTAGTCTCTATGAAATGGGTGATGCTGGAGAGGGTGGTCTTGAATGCTTCTTGTCTGGAAAGATGGTGAAAAGGGCAGTCACAGTCTTTGTGCACCAGAATAGCTGGACAGCATGCACACTTTGCAAAAGGACACAAAATCTAAAAGCTACCCTAAGCAGCTATAACTTTGGTAGTAAGACGTGAGACTTTGAGGGTGCTTTTGTAGTGTACCATGACCTGCTTGCTTCTTTAAAAAGCCTCACTTGCCAAATTGTGGAGAGAAGTTCTCTCAGCGCCTTGCATGGAGAGGGCAGATAGAGCCAAAGCGAAATAGGAAGCAATCTATCTTGGCTGAGTGTAGGTATCCTCACAATGAGAAGCAAAGCTTGTTCAAGCAACATGGCATTGATTTGAGCATAACTTCTAGAACTGCAGGTTCTGTCTACATATCTGAATTGCAGGACTGCTTAAGTACGTTGTATGGGAGGAAAGCCTCGTTAGTCAGCATCAGGTTTGCCGTGCATCAAAAGCCTAGGGCTGAGTTTTAAAAAATGCAGAGAGCTCTTGAGCATTATTGAGATTTGCATTCTCAGGTTATAACGGTTAAACAGCTATCCAACACTATGTTATAGCAAATTATGGCTGGTAGCGGCTGTTTCTTTGCAAGGACAGTGCAGGACCACAGTGTGGAAGCATGAAGTACATTTATAAACAAGGAGGTCTGGCCATGCCCAAGACAAACATTCAGTCCTGAAGGAAAGAGGAAAAGGGAGAGTCATTATGTGGAAATAAGAAAAGGGCATGATGTGGGAGTTGTTGCTTCTCTCTTAAGAGGTAACTAGGTAACTAAGACAGTGCTTTATAAAAATTACCAGTGCTAACACAAGTCTGGGAGATCCTCCTGTGTTAGCAGGGCTACAGTCACAGAATCGCAGGGTGATTGCAGTTGGCAGGCACCTCTGGAGATGGCCATCTGGTCCAAGACCCCTTCTCAAGTAGGGCCACTAAGAGCCCATTGATCCAAGGAACATGAACTGTCCTTCTGTAAACTATGTCTTTTATGTGCTGCCACTACAGCTCAAACATGATTTTAATTAGATTCTGTGCTGATCAGGCTTACCTGACCTAGTCCTCAGGCAAAACAGACAGAAGTAGTTGGCAGGCCCTTTTGGCTGAGTTTTCCAATGTTGTCAATTACTTTAAGTCACAGTGAGTACATTTTCCTGGTGTAGACAGGGTCATTGTTATGTTTTCAGAAGGACTATTTTTATACAGTGAGTCATGTTAAAGCCTGTTCTGATTTGTTGTTCTTCCACCTTCTTTAAAAATGAAGCAGGACTAATGCATATTCAGTATAATTTCACAAACTTCTGGATTTTACCCCTAAGAGAGAGTTTGGCCATGGAGTTGAAAACAGATGGTGACCCCTGCCACTCTGTGGGTTTCCTTTGGCAGGGAAACTGATGTAGGTACTTCTGTCCCTTCAACTCCACAGCTCTCCTAGGAATTTTTACCTTCGCATTGCTGTTCTCCTCAGCTGTTTCAATGCAGGGTATTGTGGGGGTAGCTTCACAGAAACTGTTCTTGACTATTTCACTGCAATCATTAATATTTGGAAGAAAAAACAAATATAAAAATTAACAACCTGGAGTTTTGGGGGTGTTTGTGTTGTTGTTTTTTTTTTTTTTGAGGATGTTTTTAAATTTCTGCTCTCTTTTTATTTTAGACATTCCTACTGAGTGTTGCATGTCTGTTTTAAAGGTAGGGACAAATTCTGGATGTAGGTTGGAGAGGAACTTCTTAACCCCATGAAGAAGTGTTTGGTGTCACTCTATCCTGGAATAAAAGCATGGACTCTTAGGTTTTGCACTACAGTTGTGGAAACTGCTAATTGTGTTTAATGCATTGAAGGCTTTGCTTCTAGCATGTAGATGTGTCAGTGTGAAAGGGGCACAGGCAGTAGGGCCTAAATCTTTCCTGATAAAGCACAGCTCTGTCACCTGGGCAGCAAAGGAAGGGTCCTTGAAGTGAGCTGAAATAAGCAAGTCATCACCTGCCTGGAGGGACTGGCCTCGTGCCGTCCTTTCCACTTCACTGAAGTGCAAGGTATTATCTTCCTCTTGCACGCGCTGGGACATTGCTACTGGTCAGATTGGATAGAAAGCTTGGTGAGGTCAGTGTCTGTACAGCAGCTTATACAGAGGATGTCCAACATGTATTTGTTTATAGCTTTTTATTTAAAAAGCCCACTGCTTCTGCTTTTATTTTAAGCACTAATTAGGAAAGCAAATCCAAAGAGGAAGGGCTGACAAGATTTAAATGTTGACTTTTTTATCAGAGTCCAAGCTGAAAATTTAACACCTAGTATTATTCTGTGGTGATTTTTTTTGTTTCTTCTCTTGCCTGAATGGAAATATGTTATCACTGTATTTCTAGACGTCTGTTGTAAGGAAAACTAATTATGAAGAAAATTGAAAAGTTAAACAAGAACAAGTGGTGTTAGAACCTCCGATCATGTTACTTTATTTTAGAATGGTATTATCAGCAGGAACTGTAGACCTGGAGAAGTGCTTCTGATCAGCAAGTAGATTTGGGCTAAATTTCTGTTAATAGCCTCCTGTTTAAATCACTTGCCTCTGTTACGTATCTTGTGAAATCAGACTTGTGGTGGTACAATGTTTTGAAATTTCACTCTTCTGCTGTTCAGTTTCACTGTTCTGCTGTTTGAATCAATATACAGTCAGTTTGCATTTGGAAGGTTATTTGTGCAATGAAAGTAACTAGTTGCTATAATATTTCACTCAAAAGTAAACTCTGAACTTTTCTAGCACTCAACTCATTCATCAGAGGTCAAGTGAAAAATGAAGTTTTATGCTTTTGCCATCACTGACTTGAAGCAATTAGGCTGGTGGCCATGAATATGAAAGCTCCTATTTCTTGTCAGTGCAGAAAAAGTTGTTCTTGCCAGTGTCTGGATTATCCTGTTGGTGGTTAAACACATCTGCACATTTTTGTGTCATATATTGAATAAAGAGGAAATAATAAAAAACATGTTTGGAATATTTCATCACATGCCACTATCTTTTTCTCCTCGAGTACTGGCTGAAGTTCAGTTTGTGGTTATAGCACAGCTGGGCACTCATCTGAGTACTTGGACTGCTTCGATTTACATTTATTTTGATTGTTTGTTTTTTTTTTTCACTTGTCTTTTCTGAAACTAAACCTTGAAAATAAAAGAGGGAGAGGGGATCATGAGGAGATCTGAGCTCCTCACTCAGTTTGTTAACCCAAAGCGATACTACAAAGCTTAACCCCAGAAGTTGCCAAGCCTGTTACTCTCATGTCAGAACTGAAAATCAGAATAAGTGTAAACTAATTCTTTCTTGATGCTTTCATGATTTAGGCTGAATATTTACATGGTGCATTTCAGTGACTGGAGCATATTTGCCAGAAGCAATTGCTTTTTTCTAGTGAATGACAGCAATGCCATTGATTGCATTAGACAATCTGGGTCAAATTGACAACTGTCTCTGTTGTATGTACGTGCTTGTATATATGCATGAGCTTATCCAAACATCTGTAATAAGAGGAGAAGATGAAATAGTTTCTTATCTTGCACATGGTATAGACCAAATTAATTTTGTAGAATACAGGGTATTTACTGTCCCAATCTTACTGCAGATAGTGGTATATGAAATTTCCTCATGTTGTAGGAAAGAGAATTATGCTTTCACAATTAGCTGAGAAATGGTTCATTTTAAGAAAAAAAAGCATAAACACTGATAGAATCCGTAAGTTTTCCCTCACTGCATGCCCCAATAACAGTTTTAACAGCCCTTGAACTAGTGCGTATGCATTACAAGATCTGGCATGAAGTGAAGTTGGAAAGAAATGCTCTTTCCTGGCCATGAATTTTTGTATTTTTTGTAAGAATATGGTTTAATGGTCAGCTCAGGCCAGTCTCCCACCCTTCCATGCGGCACGGCTGCATTTTCCTGCTGTTGTTCTGTGTTGGTGCAAGCAGTCATGCCACCTGCAAGGCCTCACCAAGCTGAATATTTTTCTAACATGCAAAGTGAGATCCACATCACAGCAGCAAACTGTTGCTCTCCTTATACAGCTATGCTTTGTTGACACAAAGTAAGGAAGAGTACCACATGGTCATGTACCATGAGAGGAGTGGGAGTGCCTTTTTCAGTCTAGTTTGAAATTAATGAATGTCAAGTCTCCCTTCACTTGCAAATTTCCATTATTCCCTGATGTGAGCAGACTGTCTGTCTCCACAATGTGATGGAGTGAGCAGTATGGCAATGGGTGCTGCTAGAGTTGTAGGATGCTCGTTGTAAGAGCAAACGGTACCGTTTATTTTAGTGGTTGTAGTGTTAGGATGCTGCTTGTGTTCTACATCAGCAGAAGGCCTCCAAGAAGGCACTGAGTGACTAAACATACTTTCCCTCTATGGTTTTATCTCTAGATTCCTATTTCTTCCCCTACCTTATGCCAGCATCAGCATCGTTACCTCTTGAGTAGAGGGTAAGCGGCTTCATGCTCTGCCACTTACCAGGCCAGCCATCATCAAAAAAATACGTGGAGACTGGAGCTAGTGTTTCTTTCCTTTTCAAAAGACAAAATGCATGTGTGATCCTATGCTACTTCTGGCTCTGAATAAAAGAAATTGTTGGTGTTTAGACCTTGTTAAACGACTACCATGTGAAGACCACCAGACTAACAGCAGCTCTTAAATAAGTGTGATGATAAAAGCAAATATTATTAAACAAATCTTTATTATTTTTTTTTTGTTTTTCCTCTTACAGGAATATTTTTACCCGAAATACTTGGGTGAGTTGGAGCTTTCACTTGCACTTTGTGGCAGTGCTGGTATCTGGTGCCTAACACTGGAGCTTGTCACAGCTGAAGTCTCTGCTAAGGAAAGTGATGGAAATCTGATTGCAATAAACATGCTTTGATAACTGTTAAGATAGACTGTAAGTTCCTTATGTGATTTTGAGGTGTGTTTTACTTATGTATAGATTTGCATACAGAGATCCTTATGTGTTTTCTGCATGCGAAAATGTTGATGTTGCATTTATATCCGTAGCTTGCAGCATTAGTAAATAATCTAAACTCTTCTATCTTCCCTTTTTAACTCAGCTATTAACTAATCTCCTTATCTTACAAATAAAAACGTGCCTTTACTTATTAAACCATTGGCTTACTCTATTGACTGTATCATAGTCATGGCACCATACTGTTTTTTATTTGCATTTAATACTTGCATTTAATAAGATCACCAATGCTGACAGTTTGAGAAAACCCCATGTGCTTGTTAGATTTTTTAATAGATTTAGTTGGTCAAATTTGATGAGCTACTAACATGCTTTTAGAATCATAGTAGCATCTGGTTAAGTGATCATCCTTTTCAGATGACTTATAACTCTACTGTACACCCAAGCTAAAATATTTTAGTGAACTTGAGAATTTTAAAGCATCTGGGAGATAATAAAATTGCATCAATTTTGCATCCATCCTCCAAATCCTTGCTCAATGAATTAGCAGGTCAGGTATCATTTGACACGCTTTGAACAGCTGCCATGTCATCATTATAATAATAACAATTTCATTTTCTGTTCTTCAGCTTGTATTCAGAAATATGGGTCGCCATATACAAGGAGTCCTGATTTCCTTACATGCGTTCATAGTAAGCACTTTTGTTTTGTATACTGTAGTTAAATATTCTCTCATTCTACCTGAAGGAGTGGGATCCGCTCAGCCATCTCCATTTTTGATAGTATTTTAGTGCTGGTCTTCCTATTCTGTAGGCATGAGATTCCATATCACTTTTCCTATTTGAGGAACAAAAAAACATCTTTTCCTTTTTATAATCTGTCACCACCTCATTCCCGTGTTTCAGTGCTTTGGTATTTTATGATGCACAGCATTTCTTTCCCACCAGTTTTCCAAGGTCTGAATAAACTGAGAAGCAAGAGAGATGAGAAATAGGATTTACCATAATGTTGTACACTATGCTTGGCTTTTCATTGTCTTTCCTCTTAAATAGTACCCCTGTTATAGGAACGTTGATAGCTTGCCCCTGTTAAGGAACCTTAGGAAAATCTGTAAATCAAACACAGGCTTGTGTCAGGCTTCTTTACAAGGATATCGGTTTCAGGTGTCACGTGACTGTGCTTGAAGTACTGCAACCTTTAAAAATTCAGATCAATTTGGAAGTCAAACTGTTATCTTTGTAGAGGGGAAAGGGGTATATTTGTTCGCCGCTAACACTAGAGATTAGAATGTAATGAACACTTCTAATACCTTTCCAGTTCCTTCTTGAAGCTTAGCAGTGCTAAAGGTATAAAGCTGCATAAATGTTCTAAAAATGTTCTGGGAGCAGATCAGTTCACATGGGGAGAAAATCACATACGTGTTCATTTATTTTCATTTTTACCCCTGTGGTTCAGTCTTTATTGTGAGCAAGCTTGATTAGTCATGTCTTCATACCAGTGCTACCAAAGCAGCATCAGGATTTAGTTGACCTCTCATGTTTATAAACTTCGTTGCAACACTTTCTGAAGAGTGAATTCCGAGGTTGGTAAGTGGTATGTGAAGACTTGCCCTCATATAGCTCAGCCATATCACTTACAGATATTCGAGTCCTCTGAACTGAGAATTCTAAGACCTATGGTAGTCATGTGAGCTGCAGTATGCCAGATAGTTCATAGTGGGATGTGAGGCTGAATGCTTCCTTTTGCTCATGTGTGTGGCACAGTGAAGAGGCAGGAGTTTGTGCTGAAAATGATGGTATCAGTTGGGAACACTTGTTCCAAACAGCTAATCAGTGTTTTAGAAATGTAAGTCTAAATGATAGTGATGAAAAAATAAAAACTAAGTAATTGGGTTTAGGGATTTTTGCCCTTTGCAGATGCAGTGATTTGGAAATAAAATTATAATATTTTCTCTCATTATAGTATTAAAATGGCTGAGTTTTGGCTAACCATTGTCAATTCACAGGAGAAATAATGAAGAACGAGCCGGAGACACACTTGGAAGAATGACAGGCTTTGTGCTTGGCTAGTTCCAGTGTGCCTCTTAATTCTTCACAGATGCTGCCAAAAGGGTCTGTAGCTCTGTGAGGCTGTGCCCACAAGACACATTTAAATTTTGTCTCTTAACAACCTTTCTCCTCTCAAAATAAGGTAGTGGAAGGCTTTTTCAATCTGGTATTGCAAAGACATTGCACAGCCTAAGGGCTGGAGGGTGATCAACTAGACTAGTTTATACTAGAAATAGGATAGAAATTTTAACTGTGACAGTAATTAGATAGCTTAGCAGAGTATTTGGGGATTCTCAGTTTCCTAAGAGCTTTAGATCAGGGTTACGGGTAAGATTCAGCTCTGGATTCAGAGAGGTAGATGCAGGTGTTTCCAGCATGGGTGCCTTCATGAGCAGTATTCCCACCACAATCAGTGGAGAGTTAATTTAGAGGGATTCCATTGACCAAACCGTGTTTGCTCTGGGAAGAGCTGAATCATTCTATGGGCTTCATTTGTTGTACTGACTAGATCTCTGTTTATTGCAATGAGAATTTACGACAACTGCTTTGCAGATAGATGCTTGCCTTATGCACAGGTACCTGTACTTTGGTCTGCAGATCTGCAAGGATGTCAGCCAGGAATTATGGGTTTGTCTGGAAAATTCCACAGGATTTTTTTAAAATGAAGCTGCATGCCACCTTAAAAAACACAATGGGATTTTTGTTAGGTTATGGGTGTCTGCTCTTTAATAGTGAGTGCCATAATCTTCACAGCCTATCGTTTTCCTGATGAAGTTTTAATTTGCACTGTTTTGTGAATATCAAAAAGTAAATTGGCAGCACAGAGTAATGAGCTGGAAGCAGCAAGCTGTGTACTTAGGTAAAGCCTTGTTTCCATAGACTTCAAAAATGGAACTGGTAGTTCTATCCTCTGTCTGCACTTACGAGCTATATATGTGCTATGAGAAATAGCTCAAAACACATTAAAAGGTCATGCTCTTCATTACTTTTAAAATCTGTCCCGTAAATGAATGGAAACAAAAGCTCTATTTTCTCTTGCGATGATTTAGATCAGGGGCACCTTCTGTGAAGCTGGCAGAATTACACAGCTATGAAGCCACAAGGAGAGTATAAGCCTGTGCCTCATGTTCTCAAGCTCTCATGATAAAAGGAACAAACTATTGGCACAGTGCTGTTGTGTTAGAAATGTCTGAGGTTGTTCCTGCTATCTACCATGGGTTGCAATAGAGCGGTATTCATCTGGGCAGCATTTTTTCCATCTGTCTCTGCAAGGCACATCAGAATCCAGTTTGAGAGAAAGAATCAGAAGCTTAAGGATATACCAGATAAGTCATGCATAACCCTATTGACTTGTTTTGCTTATCAAGTGACTTTGAAAACACTGCCATGTCTGGGAGGCTTAGATTATGCTGCTTCCAGACTTGGCTTACTATACCTAAACCATTCTATTTACCATATACAGATTTTGGTCTGTCTAGGAAAAGAAAGATGCTGATTAAAGCTACTCTGCCTTAACCTGCCCTCTCCTTCCCTGACTACTCCACCTCCAGCAGTGTGTTGTCTGGGCAGTGATTTATTGGGAAGTATTCTGGCAGGTGTATGTTCAGACAGCCCGTGTAGCTGTTTTCTTTTGTGTGGCCTGGCCTCTTTTTTGTTGGGACAAAGGTATTCTCTTACCCTTCCTTTAGCTATCTCTGCCAAGCACTGTCCCTGGGTGTTTTGCAGATAGGTGGGTGGGTAAATTTGGACAGGTGATGTCCATTTGTTGAACAGTTACTTGATAATTTGATATTTGTGCCTCCAGTCCTCCCCAAAGTATGGTGACTATACTCTTGCTGCTTTTCTATGGAGAAAATCCAGTGTGCTGTCTGTAAACTGGATTCGTGGTTTGCCATTCTTATGCTGTTAACACATTGGTATTTCTTTTTTTATTCTCATTTTACACAATAAAAAAAGCCTAAGTTGGACAGCTCTGGCAAAAATTTCAGGTGTAAACCTTTGCTAGCCACAAATCTATCAGCCCTGGTAAGATCCTCAGTTGAACTACTGGTAGTAATTTGAAAGCAAACTCATCCTTCCTTGAGCACTTATTACTTTAGTTGCTACCTGCTTTGTATTTTCTCCAAAGTAGGGAGTGTAAAATTAACTTTCTTAAAAATAAGCTACTTTGAGTTGCTTCTTTTGGAGTGTGCCCTTCAGATACGGGGGTGGTAGCTCATTCCCTTTTGCAATGAAATGAATGCCACTGCATGTGCTCTACAAAATTCCTGGCACAGCTTGTTCGGCATTGTGAGCACTAAGAATTAGCTTCTAGTTTTGCCAGGTGTGAGTATTTCTGGTACTGATTCCCCATTACTGTTTAAGCTTCCTGACTTTTAATGAGAGTGAAACACCTAGTTGTTAGGAGCTTCAATGTATTGTTCTCATTTTGTTTATTTGGGTTTTTTATTCCTTATATAAATCAGATTTGCCAAACCAGTGTTCTCCTGATCCTTGTCACAAAGAGGGGACTGTCAAATGCAAAGATCTCAAGGGGGACTTCTACTGTGAATGCAAGCATGGCTGGCAGGGAAAAACATGTGAAAAAGGTAATTGGGTTTCATTATCTTTTATACTTGTAACAAACATGTATTGGGTTTTGTGATATTCTCAAATGGTCACTGATACTGCACAATTTGAAAGTCACAGAATTGAACCTGGATTGCATGCTGCTCATGTTTTTATCGTCTGTGAATCAGGTAACTCTTTCACATCAACATTTTCAGACATTAATAGATCTCAGCTTGGTCTTGGCAAGGTACTCTAAGAAGTTATGCCCCAACTTTCTGTGTCACCCTCCGAAAGGAACAGCAGAAGTAGAGCTGTAGTGGCTTTTCAAGCAAAACTGCAGCAACTGCTCCTGTGAACCCTGATGTAACAGATCACAGACTGCAGAGACAGAGAAGCTGGCCCATCTTCCTTTCTAGCATGCCTGCAATGGGAATGGTGACTTTCAGCAGTCAAGTTAGGGTCTAAGTCTGAAGATACACAAACCAGCAAAATTAATCTGTTAAAGCCTCCTTGCTAATAAGACCTTACTCCACATCCGCTTAATTCCAACGTGTGTTTAGATCACCTCCAAAGAGAATGTTGAGGCAGAAACTATTTGTGCAGGGAGTTCTAGGCCCCCAGAGGGATTTTCTCTATTCCTTTATGAAATACTAAAGTTATCTTCCCTCCCTTTGTCTTTTGGTTCCTTTTTTAATTCTCTGCCTGCCGGGTTTCCTGTTAGGGCCACTGCTTTTCTGCCTGCTGATATTAAGTGATTGCCAGAAATCACATTCAGCCAGTCCAGAATTGTGGCAACCAAAACAGCAGGAGAGCTGTTTCCTTTCTGATGTAAATATTGTAGGGAGATTATAAGATCCCTCACAAGCAGTATATTTAAGCATTTGAGACAGTTAACTGATCAGTATACAGTCAGCTTTGAGAGCTCAGCAGCTGATTAGTCTGAACCATATCCCCTTTTTTTCTTATAAAATGCCATGAAATGTGTTGTTCTAGCCATCAGCTCTCTCCTGAGTCCCATATACAAGCAGGATATAATGAGCAGGTAAGGCAGATCAGTGGTGTAATCCAGGCTCTTCTGGATTTAATGGGCTTTTGCTGTGAATTTCTCTGGAGCACAGTGCTCAATAGCTGTGAACTTCACATTTTTTGTCTTCTCATGAGTTCTGTAGTAGTAAGGATTTAGTGTTCTTGTTTTATTTAAAGCTTTCATCCTGAACTTACTGGTCATAGTATAATTTTAAATTAGTTATGATATAAACTACAATAGTTATAATTAGTTTGCTTTTCTAAACAGACTTCTTAACAGCGACTGAAGATACTCTTCTGCATTCTTAGAGCTGTGAAGGAGATACTCAGTTACAGTTCCTTCTGTCTTTTTTTTTTTTATTAAATGAAATTGAAGCTAACTTTTTTGAAATGTTTGAATGAAATCTCTGTGCTTTTTGTAACCATCGTGTTGCAGCCATAATAGTGTTTCTTGTTTGGTCTTTCTCTTCCCCAACACCTATCCCGTTCTCACCCTGCAGATGATTTACAGAGGTGAAAAGCTGACTGTGACACTTTTTTTTGATGTAGATATTGATGAATGCAGAACACAGAATGGTGGCTGTAACCAACTCTGCCTCAACAAGCTTGGCAGCTACCGTTGTTCATGCCTCAGTGGTTACACTCTTAAAGACAGCAAAACCTGTGAAGGTAAGCTTTGATGGGCCTCTCAATTTGCTTCAGTGGATGCTTAGTGACTTGTGACTCTTATTTCCGAGAGCTCGGTAGCACTGAGCAGCCCTGTTCTACTCCCTAGCCCAGCTACCAGAGACTTGCTGGTAGCTCCTGTTAGCTGGGTCCTCCAGCCAATGCTACATGCCTGGGCTTGTCAGCAGTCACACCATGCTACTTGCCAATATCATAACACAGGCATGATTCACAAAGGATTTATGGCTTGGATTGTGCTAAATTGGTTTAGCCGATCGGTCCTCAGATCCTGACATTGAGAGAAGGAAGGGCTGGCCAGATGCGTTATGATTCTTTCCAGTCTCATGCTGTTGTAGTATATGAGCCATTTGTTTTTCTTTTGTGTGTTTCTTATTTTACTTTTCTAAATTTGGATATGTGCAGCAGCTAATGAATTCAGATAGTGCAGATGGAGAAATTCACTGCAACTGAATATTAATAGCTGTAGAAAGGCCCTAGTGAAGGTTGGCAGCTATTTTACATAGCAGCTGAGAACAGAAAGTGAGGATCTGAAGCATTTGATTGAAACTGCAGAATGAATTTACATAACCAAAACTTAAGCAAGTGAGATTTTAAAAGCGTTAAGAAACTGCATGCTGAGACAGACTCGTTAATGATCACAGGTGGCTGTTAAAAGTATGCGTATCTCATGAAGAAACAGGCAAGTCTGTGTATGTACCTTCTATAGACGGATACAATGACACATTTGCAAACAGTTTGCACACCTGATCTGAACAATGTCATTAATGCTATCAGCAAAAACACAAAGATCGGGATTTTATTTCTGTCACTTTATATAAATAAATTTTATTTATTTTATTTCTGTCACTTCCCTTGTGAAAAGTGACAACTGTAGATTACACAGTATTCCTTTCTAATGGGAGCAGCCACTTAGAAGAGCCAGACTCACACTTAAATTGTTCTCTGGTGCCAGTTGGCATGGACAAGTGGACGGAGAGTGGGCTCACAATTACATTTGGTTTTATATGTATATATATTTGTATAATACCCTAGTACTGTCTACTAGAGCACTGTGAACATAGTGTATAAGCATTCTGCGGCTTCAACATGTGACCCTCTGTTTGTGAGGGTGCTGTCAGCTGTGGTTAATGCTAGCTGAGATTTATCATTGCATTTCAGTTTTCTTTCAGATTTATTCCTGTCATTATGTGCACATACCAAGAAGTTAGGTTTTGTCTGTTGATTTTTAGACTACGTTGCATAGCATACTAAACAGACTACCATCGGCCAGTTCAGTTACACATGGAACATGTAATTGTAGCTTTAACAGGTCCTAGAAAGCAAAAGTAAATATTAAACTCTCAGTACACTGCAAATGTTTTGTCAACACCAGGATTTTGCTGGGTATTAGTTAAAATGTTAGAAAAATAATAATTTGTTTTTATGGTCCTCCAGTTCCAGCCTACTGCCTGCCTTCATGGTGAAAGCCCACAACATCTCTCAGACATAGAATCGTAGAACAGTTAGGGTTGGAAAGGACCTTAAGATCATGACTTGTTCTCTCTGACAAATTGGGCTGCTTCAATTCCCCTTAGCCACTACAAATCAGAAGATTTAGATCTTAGTTTTGTGAATACATGGAAAAATACTGTTTGCCTATCTGAGGAAGGAGAAAAGAAATCTGTGATGCTCCACAGGCTGCATGTTCCTTCCGTGTTTAGGTAAAATGCATACTTGCTGTTTCTCAGCTCCCTGAATGGAGTGGGGCTTTTTGGTTTTGTGGGAGTTGTTCTGTTCTACAGCTTTTCTCCTGGCTTACATTGCATTGATTTTTCAAGTAGTGGTTAATGGCTTAAAGAAAGAAAGACCATTCTTTCTTTAACGTCACTTCTTATAGCTAGCTAACCCTAAAGGTAAAGTCTTGCAGATACTGTCTTTTTTAGTTACCAAAATAACAAAGGGCTCTCTTGACCCTGAGCCCACTCCAGTGTGTGAACATGACGTGATTACAATCTTCTGAAGTCATGTTGTTTAATTGCTTGTTTTGCAGACATAGATGAATGCGCAGCATCAGCAGACATCTGTGGAGAAGCTTATTGTAAAAATTTAATAAGTTCATACGAATGTCTTTGTGATGCAGGCTACAAGTACGATGATGTGAAAAAGACTTGTCAAGGTAAGGTCATGAAATAGCACCATGTTAGCATTTATTACATGACTTAAAGCTATAAGACCCCAGAAAATTAATTTCAGACTTCAGTAAAAGCTTTTCTTAAAAAAAATCTTGCTTACACACTGGTCTTCTGTTCCCTTTCTGTAGCTGTGAGTTTGCAGTTTGCAGTCATCCTTGAGTTCATTGAGTTTACAGTCATCTTTGATGACTTGAATCAAGCTGTTTGAGCCAGAGTACTGAGTTTTCTTGAATTTGTGACAAGTACAAGGTCTGGTAGAAGCTCAGAAGCATCTGTGCATGTTGCTGTCTGTCTTTGCAGGACACTGTAACTGACAAGTTACAGAGCAGTAGCTGTTGTTCTTTCAAAACCTGTCTTGTGATATTACTCTGAACTAGGAGTTTAATGTGCACTGGAACCATGCACAGTTCTGCTGGCTACAGTGCCTGCAAGCTTTCTCAACCGAGTAAGTTTTGAAAGTATTCCAAAACTAGCATTGTTCCCTGCGTTTTGTCTAAGTTAATGTAATGACTTGAATCACAAGCCACCCAGCCTTACTGGGCTGTACGCATTTATCTCTGCCTGAAGAGATCCCTGTGGGCCATCATGATTTGTTTTCCTGCATTTGTTTGTGAGAGGATAAAAACAAGCCAAAGGAAAAAAAAAAAAAAAAAAGAAAAAAAAAAGGAGAGAAAATAATGAATGAGAAACTCAGTTTTTACTTGTCTCTTGAGGATCCAGCTGCTGCGTAGCAATGAAGCATGCAGTCCTTAAGTTGAACGTGAGCTGAAGGAGCAGGAGCCAGTCAACACAGGCATACCAGAAGGGGCATGAAGGGAGGAGGTCTTGTCTAGAAGTTAGAGGCCAGGGCTCTGCACCAGCAGACAAGGAGCTGAACTCTGCTTCCAGCCTTCCCACTGACTTGCTGTGTATATTTGGGCAGCTGGAATCTCTCTGTGAAAATAAGTTTGTGCAGATGCTAATTCTAACCCTTCCCTCCTATAAAGATACGGCATAGGGTAAGTACTGGCTACAGAGCACTTGGCCATGCTCAAATGACAGGCGCTGCAAAACAGCACCGATAATGTTTTTTTTCGCTCAGATGATTCATGTTTAAACAAACTCAGTTGCTGTTTTCTCCTCTCTTTGTTGCTGGTTTTGTGTAGATATAAATGAATGTGAAGAGAAGCTCTGTGAACAGACCTGTGTCAACTTGCCAGGGAGTTATACCTGTCATTGCGATGGCAGAGGGGGAGTAAAACTTTCCCAGGACATGAATACCTGTGAGGTATGTTGGTCTTCATTGCTGTAACTGCAGAACAGCCCTTTATTTTACATTGCAGTTAAGAATAACTGATGAAGCTCTGGACCAAAGCCATCTAAGCTGAGTGACTAGCAGGAGAATATCATATTGGCAAAGTCGCGTGAGCTGGTGACAGTAGCTGTCCTGAAAAGAAATTTCCTTCTGAAAGTCTCTCTTCTCAGGCTCCTCCTGTCCCCATTCCAAAAAGAACATGGCAGTGATAGCCCTGCCACCCTCTGTTTGGCTATGGCTGCACATGCTTTTCTGATTTAGACCCAGTAGGACAGTGTGAAGGTCTCAGGGTGGATGGTATAAGTTATGGACCAACACCTGGCACTTAATGTTTTTCTCCTGCCAGCATTTGGGGTGAATGGGCTTCAGTGGCACAGGCTGCCTCTGCGGAAACCAACCAACAGCAAGTTCTTAGCATATGTTTTGTTGCAGGCACAATGCTGCAGTAGAAACTTTATGCTGTACCTTATGAGTATGATTTCATTTTGCAGCAGGAAAACATTCCTCCAAGGCAGATAGGGGGGAGGAGGGAAGGAAAGAGGAAATGTTCTCAGTAGCAAAACAACTGTGTTTTGAGAGTGTAAACATTAAAATGCCCTAACCTACTATGTGAATAGCAACTACATGAGAAAATAAGAGGGGGCATACTCTGTGATTCTGCTTCTGCTGTTTGAGGAGAAAACTCAAAAATATGTTTTGATTATAGAACATAATACCATGTGTGCCTTTTGCTGTCGGAAAAAGTGCTAAATCTATGTACCTGGGGAGGATGTTCAGTGGCGCTCCTGTCATCAGGCTGCGCTTCAAAAGGAAACAACTGACAAGGTGAGGTCAATTTAGAATTACAGTCAAATGCGCCGTCTGGCTTTAATGCATGCAATGGAGTTAAGTTGTTACAGTAACAATTAGTCCTGTCATCATCATTATTTGTTTGGATTATGGAGTCCTGTAAGGCAAAACATTATCCAAACTAGTAATTGAGAAAGGCAGCCTTGACCGCAGAGCTCCTAGGATAATTGCCGAAGTATAGTAATGTATTCTTTATTGTTGGCGCTATTTTAAAACCTTACTTCACAACTTAAGTCTTTCAGGAGTGCATTAAAAACTAGTATGTTTTAACAGAGCTTTATAACTGCTAGAGTTGATGCTATCTGTATGGAAAGTACTTTGTGGTTTTTGAACTCTGCATAACTAATTTATTTCTTGGCACCTGTGCGGTCAGACTTGTGGCTGAGTTCGACTTTAGAACCTTTGATCCTGAAGGTATCCTTTTCTTTGCTGGAGGCCATCAAGACAGCACATGGGTAGTGTTGGCTTTGCGCAAAGGCCGGCTAGAGCTGCAGCTGAAATACAATGGGATAGGCCGCGTGACCAGCAGTGGACCAGTTATCAACCATGGCATGTGGCAAACGGTGAGTCCAGACCACTGCTGAGATCTTACCCTTTCTTGGCTTGTTCCCGATGGGCTCTATGAAGTGCAGTTAGGCTTTGTATATTCTTGAGGAGATGCTTTTCCAGCCTACCTATCCGCTCAATGCCTGCCAGTACATTATACATTTTAAGGTGACAGTGGGATATTTTTCTTAATAAATTGAATTACACTTTATATGCATTATAAACTAGATTACATCTCTAATTTGCACAACCAGAGCACACACAGTGGCTTTGACATGCAGCATTAAGCTGATTTCATATGAGTTTGAGAAGATGCCCTCTGCGTGAGGGTTGAAAGGGGGTAAGAGGGAAGGAAGGAACTCCAGCTATTATTTTAAAGAAGTTTCAAAGGGTGTTTGGTGTATATGTGTTTGCTTTTGTTTATTCATCTGTTTGTTTGTTTAGTCACAGGGCTCAGATTTGGCAAGTCTCTTAACCTACCCTATCCTTTTTTAAAGTCTTATGACTTGTTTATATACAAAACAGACTATTTCCCTTGTTAAGGAAATCTGAGGTCTATTAGAACCTATTTACTAATAACATAATTCCACCAATCTCATGATGCTGTGCATCTTGGAGTTTGTAAAGATTTGTGTTCTTCATACTCTCAGAACACTTCCAGGTGATTCTGGAAGCATCATGGGTGCTACCATTTGTGACAGGGTCATGAAAACATCCTGTAGTATGAACTACAGTAGATTAGCAATTTATATATGCCTGTTCAGTTCTGCCTTTTCCTTTCATTTGTTTTACTTAATTAGATTAGATCTTTTTTGACTTTTAAACTGCTGTGTATCTTTGGGAATGGGTGGGAAATTCTGAGTGAACTCACAGATGAGACAAATACAGATACTGGTAACTGAAGAATTTTCTGTGTAAGAAAAAAAAAAAGTATAAAACCAGAATTTTGCATTAAGGAAAAAGGCAAGGTGGGAAAATTTTATTTCTAATGAATAAGTAAAGTCCTTGAGCAAATTCACTGTCAACTACTGACATTTGGTAATGTTTTCAGCAAATGAGGTGATGTTTAATTCAGTTCCTTTGCTGCCAGTGAAACAAATTTAGGTTCCAAATGGAGAGCTATAAAGGTTCAGCAAAGCTGTAGATAAAATGTATGACATGCTGGATCTTTACAGGTAGGAATAACCTCAAGCCAGTTCTTACTAAATTTGTTGTAAGGTTTGTTCTGCTAATTTGAAATATGGCAATTCTGATTGCCAGCACAGAGAAGATGGAAAATTGTGAAAAGCAGCAGTGATGACACTGGAGTGACTTGGGAGTCACAAAAAACAGCCATTACCAAGGTAAACCATTTAACATGGGAGCATAACACACTTGCCAAGTGCCAGACCTCATTATGAAGTAACTGCAGACTTTCCAATGTTAGTTTTGAGGAGACAGCTGAAATGTATTTTTTTTTTAATCAAGCAGTACAAAAAATGTTCAAACACATAGGAGCAATGGGGTAAACAAAGGCTGTGCTTGCTTTCTGCAGCGAGAGAAGCCAGTATGATAAAAGGAAGTATAATTTTTAGGCAAGAATTATTGGTCTCCTGTCAGCCATCAGTGTCAGGGCTTTTATCCCTGGGTACTGTCATAACCAAGAAATTGCCTGGCTGAGTTGCTGCAGCAGCGCACTCTTGAGTTAATGCTGTTAATGCTGTGCCTGACGCTGGCCAAAGGCAGAAGGATTTACCCACAGCTGAATGGCAGCAGAGGGAAGGAGTCTATAATCTCTTGACTTCAAGGCTGACTCACCTCAGAGACTTGGGATGCTGCTTGCATTGCTGGGATGCTTTATCTCTTGCTGGGGTGATTTCTCCTTTCTCTGTTCTAACTTCTTATCCCTTGACTCTGTCCTGCAGGTACTTTGTTTCCTCCTGCTTAACATCCAGGGTCACCCCTGTCTCTAAATGCCATTTAATCTATATGGCTGAGTGATCCATCAGTCTCCATTTTGTCCTCTCCCTCATTTTTCCTTTTTCCTCTGTCCAGCATACCTTTTAATTTGGGAAATCGTGTGGGGAGGGGTTGCTCATTTTTACCTGTCTCATTTCATAAAACATGTAGCCACACATTTAATTTTCGGTATAGACTTGTGTGTACTTTTCAGCCTCACTGTCCGTGAAGCACAACCCCAGGAACCTTTAGAGGTTACAGTCCAGACTCAAATACAGTTTGTGAATTTTAGTCTGGACTTCAGTATGCACAGGATTAAGTACTTAGTTGTGATTAGACCTGGAGCAACGAAGTTTGGATACTTGGGACAACTTCATAACAGTTGTGAGAAAATTAGTAATTTTACTATTTAACTTTCAGCAGATGAATAAACAATAGCTATTTAAAAGCAAACCATGAGAAAAACCAGCAGTGTACATTTTTCAGTCTCTTGAGCAAAAGTTGTGTACTTTTATAGAAAGATGAAGGCATTTGCAAAACTTCAGGCCAATATTTCTACCTTGGTGTTCTCTCTGATGTTGATCCTTCCTAATCTATTTTAAAATGATCATTCCCAGCATTGAAAACAGAAACAAGCAAGCCTTGGGAAAAACTTCTAATGTAGTTATTGTGTGTAATCCAGCTAGATGAAGTGGTACATATAAACTCATGATTGCAGAGAATGCAGCGTTGGCCTTCTATTTGTTTTGCATTTCCAAAAAAGTCATCATTTTGTCTTATTTTCAATGGTTAGTTTAGTACTGCTCTGAGGACAGTATGGTTAGCAAAAATAGTAACTTACCTGCACTGTTAAATGTCAGAATTGAAGGTTAAGCAATCAGCAGCAGATTCATATTTTGCATTAACCCTGTGGCTGCTGGTAGTCCCGTCCCTTTTCAGTGATTCCCACTTGCCTTTCAGCAAGGAGCAGACAGGCTGGCTGTGTGCTGTGAGTTATCCAGGGCATGAACTCAAAAGACAAAGCTAACTGCCTTTATGGCTAACCATATGGGAACCCTTAGCTACAAGAACTTGCGTGAATTTCCCCAAGCACACTGTAGCAGGCTTCTCCTTACAACAAAAGAAGGGAATTAGAGCAATCTGCTACCTACCAAATTGCTTCCCCTTTTGGTTTGTAGGTGATGGTGGTGCACCAGCAATTAAATATAATTGAATATAAGGAACCCAAGCTGAAACTGCCAGAGGGCAGTGTGAAGCAGACAGAATGCAGTTTCCGAAACTGAAATGAGTTAAGAGTTTCCATAGGGATTAACCCCTTCTCCTAGGGAAGTTTCCACTGGTTTGGGTTTGTTTATACTGATGATCAGAAGCAGCTAAGAACTTGGCCTAATTTGTTAAAATTTCCATGTTACTACTTTCTATACAATCTAATAAAATTTTAGAAGGCCCTGAATTTTAGTGGCCCTGTAAGTTGCAGGCTTTCTTCACAGACAAGCACAGTATGGGCACTGCTGCAGCCAGCTTTTCCCCATTCCTGTTTGCTCCACTGCTGCCCAAGATCTGTGCTAGGAGCAGGGGAATGGTCTGTGCTAGCTCCTTGTGGCACTCAGTACCCCAGTGCATCAGGGCAGTGGTGACAGTGCTACTGATGAGAGACATCCAAGTGAGTTTTTAGCTAGATAGCCAGTGTAGATAAGCTAGCTGGGCTGTGGCTGCCAGGACCTGTGGTCTTCTGTTCCCACTCACTGAGTGGACATTACAGCCTGCCAATGCCCAAAAAAGCCTGTTTGAGACTGGCTTGTGTGACTCCATGGAATGCAGTCAGGAGGTGTAGATGCCATGTAAAGCAAGCAAGCTTCAGGCAAGTAAATTCATGTCTTGTAGGATACAGCAGAGAGCAACACGCCACGTGTAAACAGTGGTTTAGCAATATAAACAAGACAGGACTAGAATCCACAGGAGAAGAAAATGACAGTTTGAATAATCTTTTCAACTATCAAATTCACTTAATCTTCATTACTGAAGACTGCAATCCAGACAGAGTGTCCAGGTATAAACCTGCTCAATCCTGCCATCCTTTGTTACAGCCACAGAGTGAGAGCTCAGCATGGCTGGTGGAAACAGTTTGGGGAACAGCTGCTCTCAAAAAGCAAAGAGAAAGACATGCTCATGACATGGCCTACTAGCAGGGAGAGGGAAGAACAAATCTAAACAGCCACTCAGATACTTGGTTCTATTCAGTGGCTCACTGATGGAGGCAGCATCTCAGTGTCCCAGGGAACAGAGCTGTACAGATGAAGAGTGAGTAGGTGGGAAGGAGTGCTGTGCTGAAGATTATGTGATAGCAGAGATGCACTCCTTTCTTCTTCTCTACAGGAAGAAAGGGGTTGTCTTCTGCTCGAGCCACAGAACACCCTGTCAGTAACAGGACTCAGGTCCCAAGGCAGGAGAATCCATGCTGCTGTTCAGCAGCCTGCTGTATGTCAGCTTTATGCTTCATCTCCTCACCTATTGCAGAGCTGGCTGCTTTATAGTGCCTCTCTGTGCAGCCTGGTCATAATTAAAATGATGATTCTTTTCTTTTTTGAAATTTCAGTGGTGATGGGACCTTCCTAGGAGCAGCTCTTAGAGACATGGAACTAAAAGTTACAGTGACCTTCTGAGAGAAAAATTATTGCCTATTACACATTTTTATTATCCTTTCAAAAATGACCTCTTCTGTCATTCTTTTTTCAGGGGTTAATATTCAAAGACTGTGGTTGGAAGGCTTCTACATTGTCTTCCACTGATCCAATAAAAGATATCTGTCAGCTTCTCCTTTCACATGCATTTGCAATAGGAAGATTCTTATTAATAACTCCTTACTGCATTTGCATTTTGTGTAGAGCAGCCTCAAATGTCATGTAGTTAATCCTCTCATATTTTTGTGTAGTTGTTTTGAAGTAGCTGGGCTGTCTTCACCATTGCAGCAACCCCTTTACTAGAGTAAAGATTTACATATCAGTGTGGGATGTAACTTAAAAGATAGACAAAGAGGCTTGGGGACAGAAAATATTTCTCCATCTTGGGGATTTCACTGGTGGTGTCTGTCCTTTAGTTAAGGCTGCAGATATTAAGTTCTTTTTATACCGAATTATTCTATTTGCAATTTTACTTTTTTAGATCTCTGTTGAAGAACTCGAAAGAAGTTTGGTTATAAAAGTCAACAGAGATGCAGTTATGAAAATAGCTGTCTCAGGGGATCTGTTTACTCTGGAAAAAGGGCTGTATCAGCTGAATTTGACAGTAGGAGGCATTCCTTTCAAAACAAAGGACCTTATTCTACCGGTAAGTATAGCACTTGTTTTGCATGCCTGAAGGGCTTGATTTCATCTTCTCTTGGGGTAATGTAGGTCCTTCCTGAGAGCAGTTCAGCCTGCCCTGAAACAGGTGGAATTATCACCTTCTGGATACAACTTTGTCTCCATTGACTGTAGAAGGAGCCTAAGGCAGTAGCAAAGGTGAGACTCCTGTGTTTTGATTGTTAAGTTTGGGTGAGGCGTCTCACCCTTTGCCTGCAGAATTAAGACATACAAAACTGGAGCACATGACAAAATTACCAGTGGTCGTGCTGGCTTGGAGACCCTGCAAGGTGCTGGGGTTGTCAGTGGACACACAGCTGTGTGAGGGTACCACTGTACCCACTAAGTCTGGAAACAACGCTGGGGCACTTTCTGTGTTGTGATCAGTGTTCGTGCTTCACGTGTATTGTATTGCAGGTTTGCTGCTTGCATTTGCTGTTTCAGTTTAATAAGACCCAAGGAGAAACAGAAGCCTATTTTTTTTATTTCCTCCTAATTCAAGTGGACAGGGCATATGAATAAAAGCTAAGGCGCTTTTTGGGTGAGATTGGATGATTGCTGTGTTTCTGAAATAGCTGCTGCTCAGGCTGTTTTGAATGTCCACCACACACAGAGTTGGCACCTTGAAACCCAAATTGGCATCTCGTTATTTCTAAATGAGGTGACAAGCTTGCAGCTTTGTGACTGGGAGTGCAGCAGCTGAGGAAGGCTCCTGTTCCTCACAAGAAGTCATTCAGGGCCATTGCTTGTCTGAAACATTAAACTTGGGGTGTGGTCTGCATATGGGATTGAGAGCCAGAAACTCCTGAGGTTTTTATCCTGGCTCAGGTACTTCATTCTGTCTCCGCTTCAGTTAATTGGCAGTAATGGTCCTGATTTGGATGCTTTGCAAGGAGCCTTCTCTTTACATACTGTCTCACATTTTAATGCCGGCATTTGGTACAGGATAACGTAACTAGAAGCTGTAAGGAGCAACTGTGTACAGTGATGTGCACTTTTTGTGGCTCAGGCACCCCTCCCTTAAGCCAGAAGCCAACAATTTATGCCATAATCAGGTCCAACATCTTGTGTGTCATGAAGGCTGTTTGCAGTGACACAAAGGACTGGGGTTTTTAACTTCAAGTTAGCCTCCAGCATTCGCAATGCAGAATTACAGGAGTTATATGGCTTTGGCCACCAAGTTTTAGAAGTAAATCACCCTAATGATGTGCAGCACGTAGAGGAGCTAGCAAAACCAATACAATGAAATCAGCACCTGCATTAGCTAGTGCCCTTCTGACCTGTGGAGACAAGCTGAGGTCAGGGGAGTTTCCTGGGAAATAACTGACCACTTACTTGCTTGGGCTTGCAGGATTGGGGTTGCCTCCAGTTGTTATGCATGAGCATAACACATCCACATGATTTCTCCTGTTCAGTATTCCTCTGCACCCAAAATCACTTATTCTTCACTGAACAGTAGTTTGAGGTATGGGATACTGCTTTGTTTTCCTAGATAAACCCTCGGCTGGATGGTTGCATGCAGGCATGGAACTGGCTGAATGGGGAGGACTTCACTATCCTAGAGACCATAAAGATGAATGAAAAGATGCAGTGCTTTTCTGTAGCAGGGCGAGGGTCTTTCTATCCTGGCCGAGGTTTTGCTGTGTTTAATCTTACTTACAGTAAGTACATTATATTTTTATTTCTAACCTATTGTCCTGCCATTAACCATACTTGGTTAATAAATTGTTTAAAACTTAAATGTATGCCAGATTCAGTGTTGATCAATGCAGAAAAGACTGGCAGCTGTGGATGGAGAGGAATAGCTAACCTTGTGGTTCATAGCAAAGGATAACCTAAGATTGGGTTCTCTCTGTGTAGCTCCAGTAATGCATTTCATATCCAGGCTGATTCCAGCTCATCCTTAACATTAGGGCCTTCACATCTCTGACAGCAGTGCAGGTGGTTCCAGCCCTATTCACTGTTTTCTGCTAAACAGGGAGGGCTGCAAGCTGTAGTGCTGTACCTTGAATTTCTGATGGACAGAAAACCATTATTGCCTGTAGCAAAATGTCTAAGATTAGATTCGCTTTTAATCATTGGATGGTATTAGTTATACCTGGGACAAACACTAAGCATATCCCTGATAGAACCTGAATAAAATTGGCCTAGATATAGTAATAATAAGTTTCAAACCAAACTTAGCCATACGCAGAAAGCACTCTATTTGGGGCTTTGTAACGGTAAGCTTTATGAAGAACTTATTGTTTTGTATTTCAAGATGTGGCGAATGAGCAAAGCTAATACTCCAGTGAAGGGAGGTTGCAGAAGAAGGATTGAAATCTTTCTTTGTAGTGAGCATCACCTTTTAAATTACAAGGGCACTGGGGCAGCAGGATGGATGCCAAAGAGTTTAATTCAGAGTTCAGCAGGTGAGATAAGACATCCCGTGCTTCTGAGAGGCTGATGGTCAGGAATTGGTTAGATACGTGATCAGTGTAGTGTGCCTATATCGTTTCTCACTTTAACAGTTTTCTCTATGTCAGATTTGTACTTAGATCCCTCAACAATATTTGGACAGTCAACAACAATTCCAAAATTTGAGTGCTCTATCTTTCAGCATGTCTTTGGATGTGTTGGATTGACAGCCACAGGATTTTGAATTTCTCTTCATATTAAAAATCTTAACCTGTCTTTAATCTTAATCTGTCTTTTGATATTCTGAAAGGCAGCAGAATGCAGAACGTAACAAGAGGAAACCAATGCCATTTTCTTCTCAGATTTTATGTTCAGGTGCTTTGGAACTTTTTTGTTTTATTTGATTTTTTTGTTAAGTAAAAGAAATGTGGCCATCCCTCCATATGCTCATCCATCTATCCTCCTCTCCAAGCAGAAACTGCACATTCTACCCATTTGACTTGTTAGTCCTGTGTTTGTCATGCTACACTTTTCTTTTTCTGCAGTGCAACCTATTTCAGGAAATGAAACCAAGACAAGTTGGGAAATAGAAGTAAATGCTGTGATTCAACCAGCAACAGATACCGGTGTGCTGTTCGCTCTTGTTACAGAAGAAGCATCTGTCCCTTTATCGCTGTCTGTGGTTGACTATCACTCCACAAAGAAACTGAAACAACAGGTATAGACATAAGCATTTTTCTAGAGGGGGTTCCTTGTTGCATCCTGGGAATCGAAAGTCATTTTCAAAAAACAGTTGTCAGTTGCAGATGTGGTCTAGGTCTCTTGGATGGAACTGGTCTCTTGAATGCAGGCATATTTTGTTATGTTTTTTTGGCACAGGACTGTTTAATGCCATAAGCATGGAAATTCTGTTCTCTGGAGCTCATCCAGAGCTCCAAAATCAGTAACAGTCCCAAAATTGCCAAGAGACAGACTTTAGGTGTCACTCCAGGTGCTGTGGAAGGCCAGTTATGATGGAGTGCTGAAGCTACTGATTTAATGGTATTCATAATAAAGGGCTAGATTCTGGCATTAGACAAGTGTAAACCAGAAATGAGTTCACTAAAAACCATAAGCCAACTTTTCATTTGTAGTACAGCAGCTCTAGTGTATTTGGTTCCAGTGCAATATAACAACTTGTAAGACCCACTAAGAATTCTTTCTGAGAAGACAGTTGGTTATGTCTTAACAGTCCCACTGGAACATTGGGTTTTTTTCATCTATACAAATGAGTTCAGAACACAATCAGCAATGCTAATAAGACTAATTCTGTAGTGGCTCTGCAAAATCTTTGTAAACAAGGCCACAGTGAGGCCATCCTAGTCTTGGATATGCATGGCTAGGTGTATTTCTGCTCACTGCTTCTTTTTAATTCTTCTCTCTGCTGTCCAGTATATCATTGTGGCCTTGGAGAATACAGTTGTGTCCAGACTGGCAATAAATCTTTGTGATAAGAAGGAACACTCTGTGGACATCTTCATCAAGAAAGATCACTTGTCCCTGAGGGTAGATGGTATAGCAGGAGAGAGTGAACTAAGTATCTCTGAGTTAGAGGGCAGTCTGTCCATCTTGGAGAGCTCTTTGCAATCAATGGTGAAGACATACTTGGGAGGATTGCCAGGTGAGTATCCAGTTTTGTGGCATGGACTACAAACTCCCAACCCGCCTTGCTGAGTTGGCAGTCAGGAAAACTATCTCGATTCATTCAAGCTGGGAGCCTGCTTCTCTGTTTCTGCTTGAGCAGGCTTTGTCTGCAATTCAGGCACGTGTTCTTAACAGGTGTGAGGGTGCACTTGGCAATTATCTGTTTTCCTTGAATGAGGGTGTCCTTCTGTGGACAGCTGGAGCCAAAACAGAAAGAGGAGGTTTTGCTTGGTCAGCAATAGGAATAGTTTAGTCTCATGAGAGGGTATGTAAAGCCACAACGAAAGGACTACCACTGTTTATAGCTTTGCTGGCTTTTCAGCAGCAACAGGGCTTCTTGTGGGAGGTCGGTTTGCTTTTCTGTTCGGAAGCTGGAAGATCAAACTTTCATCTGAATCATGAATTTTGGCCAAGTGTGGGGGTTTGTTTCTTCTTCTGGGTGAACTGGTTTATCAGTCTCTGCTGCTGAGAAATGCAATTACAGAAACACTTGTGTCTCCAATGAACAGCAGTACATCCTATTTTGTTGAAAGCAGGTAAGCAAAATCTTGCCCTTACTTGCCCAAGCAAGGGAGAGGCAGCAGTGTTGGTCTCTTGGTAGGCACTGAAGCAGTCAGGCTGGAACAGGGTGGCTGAAGTGCCATGTGTGCTTTGACACATGGCGTGACTTTCCCATCATGAACAAGAGTTTACAGAGCATTCATGCCAATAATGTAAGTGGCATCTAGTCGCACCTAAAAGGGGGAAGCCACACACTCTGGAATGTTCACACACTGGCAGGAGCAAGGCTGAATCCCCAGATGTGGCATTTTCCTATGTCAGATTGAATTGTCTGAGCTGGCCATTGCACAAGCAGGAGAGGTCACCTGTTTGCTTTCAGATAGCTCTCATGTGCCCAGTAGAGTTTCACAGCTCAGAAGAAAACCCCACTGTGTCACTGTTCCAAGTTCTCTGTGGTTGGCTCAGCCTAACCATGCTGGGTGAAGCACAGGTTTTAATTAGCCAGAACTAGGTGCAAGATATCATAGCTGACTTCTGCAGGCTTAGCTACTGCCCCCTTTCAAACTGTTCTGCTCAGCAACAGGAATTTCTGCCTGTGGTCTGCTTTTGTCATTGAGAGGAACCCAGCACTTGCATCAGGAAACCTTGTAATTTGCCAAACAAATAAATATTTCAGCACTTTGGTTGGAGACATCACTCTGGGTTAAATAACTATACCAAATGGTCAAATCTAAGTGAGTTTGGCTTACTGAGATTTTGAAAACATTATGTCAGTTTTGGCTTTTTCCTGCTTCTGTACCCTGCGGCAAAAACAAACTGTAGTGGTCACTCTTAATGTCTTTATTCCATTTGCCACAAATAAAGAAAAATAGACTGTGTCCCATCTTAAGTACAGGTAATACTGCAGATGTGTATTTAGAGTTTCAAGAGATAAGAGGGAACGTATAGGCATTTATTACCTTTTCTATGGTATTTTCAGTTCTGGTAAATCCTAAATTATATAATTTATATGATGCATAGGTGTTTTTCCAGAAAATATTTATACCACTGGGGGAAGGAGCATGTAAAAAAAGGCTTCCGAGTCTTTTTCTTTTAATTATTTTTGGTAGTATCTTTTGTAACAGCAATCTGCATGAGTGTTCAAGCCAACACTTCAACTTCTTCTGAGCCAAAATTCAGTTTACATTCATGTGGGTACTCCAACAGAGATGTCCCCTTCTCTTAAGCAGACTTCACAGATGAAATTTGGCAAAAGGGGAGGAATAAGAAATGGCTGAAATGACTAGTTTATGCAACTACCAAGCAATGGTGCTTTTCAGCCGTCAAGCTGGACCACGTGTAGTATTTGCAGTTTATGGATCCCATGCAAATTTCTTTCTGTCACTCAGTCCTAGGGTTTGCCTGAGCTGTGTTTGATCACATCAGCTTCAAACTTGGCCCTGCATGTCTCAAGGCAGAGCCCTTTAAATTGCACATAATCTCAGGTCAGCAGGACAGCCCATTGTTCCAGTTGTCCTTGCTTCGGGGTAAAGATAAGAGGTTTACTTAGCTACCTGCATCACTGTGAAGTTAAATAATCTTTGAGACGTTTATTGGTTTCAGTTGCACAACCAGCTTGATTGGGTCGGGTTTGGGTTGTACATAAACTAATATTTGGGGAAGGGTAGAGGACACAGTTCGTGTAAATTTTTGTGTTACTATGTTACTGTGTGGAGTTGTTTCTTAAATTCAATGTGAATATGACATTACAGAAGTTGGTAGTAAGATTTACTAATTTCTTCTAGTCTGTTGGATTGTATTTAATGTCTTCCTTCCTATTTGTTTTTCTGCCTTTGGTAAACTGATTAGAAGTATGTCACTAGTGGACCTCCTTAGGAAAAATTAGTCTCATTAGTCTTACCAACTCAACTGATGTATTTCAGCACCTTTCTGATGAATGCCAGCAACCTCCTTGTGTGATACATAGCATAATCACAGTAAAGATGAGTCTGGTGAGTGGTAGAGGCTGTGCATAGGAAAAGCCTTCTTGTTATGAAGTTCTTCCAATAATTTTTTGGCAGGTATTTTGGAGAGATAGAGAGAGGATTAGAGGAAGGTATAACAACTGCACTGATGACAAAGAAGGGGACCCAGAGCTGCAGGGGGGAGAAACATCGAGACAGAAAGCATCATGAACGAAGTGTGCAGCTGGAGTGAAGCCTTGCTGCAGTGTAGCACATAGGACTAGAGGACTTGCAGAGACACAGAGCAGCTGAGCAAGGGTTCAGCCTGGGAGAAGGGCTTTTGAGGATGAGAGCAGATGACATTTCCACATGTCTGGTAATGTGCTCTTGCCTTCTAGTGAGAGGGATGGGGGGGAGGTAGAACTCCCAGAGTGGAGGAGAGCTTGAAACCATTGACTCATTGAAGTGATAGTCATCTGAGCACAGGTAGGGCAGGTATTTATTCAGAAGCAGCCATCAGAGATGTGTGTCTTCCCTTTCACACAGATGTTCCTGTCACTTCCACTCCAGTCACCGCATCCTACCATGGCTGCATGACTGTCAAGCTGAGCAACAAGGCACTGGACTTAGACGAGGCTCTCTACAAGCACAGTGACATCACCTCACATTCCTGTCCTCCAGTCGAGGCGGGTCAATAGGTACCACTACAATGCGAAAGTTTTATATTCAGAAACTTTCAATGCTTTTTTTTTAAAAGATATAAATTATTCTGACCTACCGCACTGCGTGTATAGTTTCTCTTAAACACTGAAGTTATGTAGGAGCTACTGATCCTTATGTCAGATTGATTATTGAAATACTCCTTTGCTTTGAGGTTTAAAGGTTGTAATATATTTGTAAATAGTTCAGAAGACTGATGTTAAATAAGTCGAAAGTACAGATTATACCTGAAGTGAATGTTATCTTTAGTCTGTAAGAGACAGTTTTGTCTGTAATGTGGAAAACCTGGTAATATATGAGTGTGGACTGGAAGAAAAATAATAATTCTGTATTATTTTTTATTAACAAACACTGCTTTCTGGTTTGCAAAATACGAGAGAATAAAATATTTACATACAAGTTTTTAATATATCTGTACTGAGATTATTCTGTATTCTGTTATTTGGACACAATGACTCAGGCTATGTCTGATGTGGAGATTACACTGTGGGGGTTGGTTATGTTACACTGGTTTGGGTTTTTGTTTGGAGGTGGGGGTCTTTGTGTGTTTATGTCAGTATTATGTATCTGCTGGGCTGGAGAGCAAATGATTGCTGCTATTCTTATTGCTAGTTTCTCTTTCTGGTATCACAGATAGAAGACCCAGTTGTGACCTTTAGAAAAACTCTTGGTCAACAGAAAATGGAAAACAGAGTTGGGTCATCAGGAAACAATTAGTAGAAAAGACTCAATAAGTTGCAAGCCATACGGCTTTTGTGTCCGTAACTGCTGAAGCAAATGATGAGGTGTCAAGAATTGGAGAATATTATCTGGCGATGACATATTTTTGCTGCTCAGTTTTTAGGTTGGCTCATTCACTGTGAACCTAGTGGGAGCAGAGAGGCTTGAGAGCATGAAAGTTAGCCAGGCCAGATTGCAGTGTGGTGAGAATATGCGTGGGGGTTTACTCAGGAGAGGTTGTAGAGTCATAAAGTGCATTCACATTTTAAGCTATCCTTGTGAAGCTGGGGTAAGATTTGCCTAGCCTGCTTTGAGTCCCTTAAATCTTGCTTTGTTTGGTCCTTTTCTTGCATCAGATCAATGAACTGAGAAAGAGGGATATATGCCATGGCAGGGGAATTGGAACTAGATGATCTTAAGGTCCTTTCCAACCCTAACTATCCTATGATCCTGTGCTGTGGTGGGAATCTGAATACTGGGTGGATAACGTTATCCCATGCTTCAGAGAGTTAACATAGAAAAGGTCTAATTCTACAAGGCCCTTTATAAATTTTTCCTGGTCATTCTACATCATGTTCTGCCTCATCAAATAAAGAGATGACAGATTACCTTAATAATCCAAACATGTGACATCATCTGTGACCAAGTTATGGACATATGTATCCCAGAGAAAAGGATGGAAGAGGGGGAAGACTATTCCAAACATATTTCTGGTAAGGATACCTGCTTTATTTACCAGAGAAGAGGAATGTACTCTACTAGCCACTAGCCAGCATGACATCATAGCTCTGTATTGTGTGCATATCAGCACTAATGCAGTAATGTAGAAAAGATCAGACCTTTATCACTTCAACTCGTTTACACTTACAGAAGGACATGTCAAAAGGCTCTTTACACTCAGGTGTGATCAGATGCAAGTTTGAAAGGAGAGGTGCTCACTAGACAGTAGTAACTTACTGTCAGAATGTGCATGGACAAGAGAACCCAGAAGAAGTTCTATGTTCTTGCTTCTTTTTAACTGAGGGAAACCACATTATTCCTGAGAGTGCTTTCTTTTAGAGTTGATGGCTCTTGATCACTTATAATATGATGGAGAACCCAAGCAGCATTAGTTTAGCATCTCCAGTGAGAGCTGAGAATCCTGAAGATACTGTGGTTAATAGCACTTCCACGCTGCAGTGTTTTGTTTTCAATGTGTTTTTCCATGGTTATTTTAGTCCTTTACCAAAATATATCCCTGTGCTGGTTTCGCCTGGGATAGTGTTAATTTTCTTCATAGTAGCTAGTATGGGGCTATATTTTGTAAACAGTGTCAGTAACACAGGGATGTTTCAGTTACTGCTGAGCAGTGCTTACACACAGTTGAAGCCTCTTCTGCCTCTCACCCCACCAGTGAGCACGCTGGGGGTGCACAGGAGGTTGGGAGGGGACATAGCCAGAACAGCTGACCCCATCTGGCCAGAGGGATATTCCGGACCATATGGCATCATGCTCAGCATATACAGCTGGGGGAAAAGGAAGGAAGGGGGATGTTCTGGGTGATGGTGTTTGTCTTCCCAAGTAACCATCACATGGGATAGAGCCCTGTCCTGGAGGTGGCTGAACCCCTGCCTGCTGATGGGCAACAGTGAATGAATTCCTTGTTTTGCTTTGTTCACATGCACCACTTCAGATTTCCCTATTAAACTGTCTTTATCTCAACCCCTGAGTTTTCTCACTTTTCCGATTCTCTTCCCATCCCACCAGAGGGTAGTGAACAAGTGGCTGTGTGGGCCTGAGCTGCTGGTGGGAGTTACACCATGGCAATCTTCCATCATTTTAACTCTGAGTAGCTCTAAGAAAACAGTACAAACAAATCAAAGAAGATGCCTATTTTTTAAAGCAAGTAAATGAAACGAACCCTGCTTTACTTTGTTCTTTTCAAAGGAACCATGTTAGCAAAATAGTCTTGTGGCTGATAATTTTGTCTAATTTCTGTGGTAGTTCCCAAAAAAATACCATGTGGCACAAATGAATCACAAACAAGTCTGACCTCTGTGTTAGTGGTACTATTTATGAGGCCAGAATTCTTTTGGATCCTGGAAATGTGAATACTGTGGTAGAGGATGGTACTTTGCAGTTTCAGATGTAATATTATGTGAACAAGACTGTACCTGTTCTCTAAATCAATCAAATTCACAGCAAAAATTTCTCCAGGACTTTATATTTGTATACATGTATGTGAAGATAATTTGCATAGACCAAAATGTACCCTGATTCAAAATGTGGTTTATAAGAGAAAGCCAGAACTTGTAAATCTGGAGAATAGCA